>OVBA01000233.1:0-81325 GCA_900406435.1 Lepidium aucheri
TGCTTTCCACAGAACCAACAATCAACATTCTGCTTCCACGAGTTCCTGTCAGAACCGCCTACAGTAACAAGTCTTCTACTACCACTCTTGTGTTGTTTTCCCAATTTTCTGTGTTTGCTACCAGCATTTTGAACAACTCTAGTTGTCATCACAATAGGTCTGCTCGTTGATGTTGATTGTCCAAGGGGCTGTTTTCTGAAAGTTGCCTTTCTCCAAACTTCTGATACTGCGTGCTTCTTCTTTGTAGAATTCTGGATCCCTTTTTCAGACTTCTGTTGTTGACCCCAACTTTTCTGAACCCTAGGCAGAAGCTTGAAGCATTGATATCTCATATGCCCTTTCTTTCTACAGTACCAACACACAACTTGATGACCCCAATTTGATCCATAATACTGAGTATTCTCAGTTTTCCACCCTAGAACAGCTCTCTGTCGTTGATGTTGATCATGTTTTTCTCCTTTTTGCTGCAAAGGTTTGAGTTGATCTACAACCTCAGATGAACCTGTTGCCTTTACAAACTTTAGCTCTGCGGATTCCTTCCCCTTATAACCCAAACCAGAACTATCATTAGCTGTCCTTCCAACGGTCAATAGATTGTCTAAATCCTCTGTTCCTTTAGACAACATCTTCACCTGCCTCATCTGCTCAAATAATCTACTTTCCATATTAGCATTCTTAGCTTTGACATCTTTGAGTTCATTCTCAGCTTGTTGCAGCTTTTCAACAGCAACCTGTTTTTCTACCAACAAATGTTTATTCTCGTCTTGTGTTTTAATCCAAGAAGTCACCAACATGCTTATCTGATCTTATGGAGTCATATCAAAATCGTCATCAGATTCTGAATCGTCTGTATCAGGTCCTTGGTGTTCAGCAGAAATCTGATTCTCACCAGCCTTCTGACCTTCATAAGTAAGGTCGATGTTTTCTCTTTCTTCCTCGTTTTCATCCATTTCCACAATGCCAAAATGAGCTAAAAAGTGGTTCAGAATGTTACAATCCTCATCACTATCGATGTTAGTATCACTCAGAGTTGTAATTGCTGATTTTCCACTTGATTTGGACAGGCATTCGTTATTGGTATGTCCATATCCCTTACACTCATAACATTGTATAGCCATCTTCCTCCTGGCTGATGGACATGCAGATTTAAAGTGTCCATAACCTTGACATTCAAGACACTATTTGTCAAAATGCTGTTGTTCCATCTCAGACACCTGTCTCACAGACATATGATTATCCCTTCTCTGTCTTCTTTCAAATTTCCTGAGATAATTCTTCACGATCAATCTCACTTGGTTGTCTAGATCATCTTTCTGTAGTTTTATTTTACCTTCAGTCAACAGGGCAATTCCATTCCCATGATGAGGTTCAATTCCGTTATTGAGTTGAATTTCATATGCTTGCATCATACGAACAACTTTGGCAAAACTCATGTTGTCAGAATTTCGTGTTACCTCAAGCGCAGAACGATGTCCATGAAACTTTGGTGGAAGACAGCGAAGAAATTTCTTAACCAGTTTCTTGTCTTTATAGGTTTTTCCTAAAACTAGTGCCTCATGAGACAGAGTGCTGAGCTTGCTGCTGAAACTCTGTATTATCTCATGCTAATCCATTGTAAGAGCTTCAAAACGAGTGGCCAGCATGTCGATCCTTATTTGTTTTACACTAGAAGTTCCTTCAAATCACACTTGCAATATGTCCCACGCCTCTTTTGCTGTTGTGCATCCTTGTACTTGATTAAACTGGTTCGGCGCCAGAGTGGTGAAGATGGCTGACAGCGCCTTGGAATTGTATTTGGACTTTGTCTTCTCTGCAGTTGTCCATCTATTCCTTGGTTTAGGGACATCTTCTTCTCCATTCTTCACAGTTGGTGGTTTCCATCCGTCTTCAACAGTCCCCCAAGCCTCTTCATCAATCCTTTTTATGATCTATTTCATCTGAACTTTCCAATGACCATAGTTGTTTGGATCCAACATCAAAGGTTCTCTAACTACCACGAGTTGGCGTCTATTCTCCATACTTTCCACAGGATCTCATCTGATTTGGTTAGGTGGTCGGCTCTCATACCAATTGAAAAAGTATAGAGACTAAGACACACAAATTCTGATCGGAANAAAATTCTGATCGGAAAACGTCGATCCAACACTTCAACTCATTTTATTAATGTAAAATTTTCTTCAAAAGTCTTACACCTGCTGGTTACAATTCTCACCAACACAAAACGAAACAACACTCAAACCCCAACAATGGCTCTCAAGAGTTTTCTCTCTCTAAACCTTAAACACAAACTCCCCCAATGTCTCTAGAGTGTTAGGCGGCCACGCCAACCCTCCTAGTTTTTTTATAAGGCGTGCAACAACCCTAGAATCACCCCAAATCTCTCTAAAATGGAAACTCACACGATATGTCAAGTTTCCATTTCTGATCGACAACGCTCTGTTGTTTCTCTGATAACATCTCTCTGTCCTCACTTCATTTTGATCAACAAGTCTTCATTCTAGCTCATTCTTTGACTTAGTCTTCTTTCCTTCCTTGTGTTTGACTTAGAATCCGCACATCTTCAATCTCACATTTAATGCATAATCAGTCTTCTGTGATATGGTCGTCAAGTTGTCTGATAACAGCTAAACACTTTCACTCAAACCAAAGTCTCACTGGACTGTTGAAGAAAAGAACTTATCTAAGTTCAATGCTCGTGCTATGAATGCCATTTTTGTTGGTGTTGCAGAAGATGAGTTCAGATTAATTCAAGGCTGCAAATCTGCATAGCAAGCATGGGATGTTCTTCAAAAATCTCATGAAGGAACAAGCAGTGTGAAATGTACAAGGCTTGAGCAGATTGCATCTCAATTTGAAAATCTTAAGATGTAGTCAGATGAAACCATTCTTCAGTTCAGCTCAAGGATCAGTGCCTTAGCAAACAAAGCAAAAGTTATGGGCAAAACCTATAAAGATCAGAAACTGGTGAAGAAGCTGATGCGATGTCTGATAGGGAGTTTGCTGCTCACAAAGTTGTTATGCATGTTTTACGTAATGTTGAATCAATCAAGTATGAAGAACTAGTTGGAATGCTCAAATCTGAGGAAATGAAAGGAGAAGAGGATTAATCAAAACATCTAAGGGAATTTCTTTTCAAGCCGAGCAATAGGATGAAAAACTTAATGAAATCGGGGAGAGTGTCTCTCTCCTAGCTAGGAACTTTGGTAAAGTTATTAAGAGGGTTGAGAAGAATCGAAACAAAGGAGAGTTTGAGAAGACAGGTGCTAAAACATTAAGAAACGAGGGAGACAAATCTGGGAAGAAACGTAATGTGGAGTGTTTTGAATGTGGTAGGAAGGGCCACATTAAAACCGATTGTCCAACTGCTAAGAGAAAGGAGATGAAGTGCTATGGGTATAAAGGGGTTGGACATTCAAAAGACAAATGAGACTGAATCTGAGGATGACAAAGAAGTGGAGGATGGGATGATAAATCTTTTTGGTCTTACATCTCGGATTGACTACTTGTGCTGACAGAAGATACTGATTCAGAGGATGATGAAGAGATTGATCCAAAAGGGATTACAAAAGTTTGTATGAGAGCTGGGTAAAGTTGAGCAATTATAAGCTCGAACTGGTTAAAGAAAAAATGAAATTGGAAGCCCAAGTAATGATGTGGCCTGACAAAGTTGAGGAAGAAATGACTCTTCCTCAGGATGAGAAAACAACCAAACGTCTGTCCATGTTACATGACCTCTACGAGCCTTAAAAGGACAAGGCATCGAATTTTTTCATAGAAGATCTATAGAGGATGAGTCCATTCACCTTTCAAAAGTGTTGAGTTTGAAACCAGGAACGAGCAAGTCTTTGTTGGCACAAAATTAGCACTGATGGATGTGTACTATGTTGATGGGTTAAGGGCTAACTTGATTAGCATAAGTCAATTTTGTGATGAAGGACTTAAAGTTTGGTTCACAAAGACAGAATGTGAGGCTATCAATTCTGCTGGAGAAACAGCTCTGATAGGAATCAGATCAAGGAACAATTGCTACATGTGGACACCATCTAGTGTGTGCATGTCTTCGGTTTCGTCTGGCCTGGATCTATGGCACAAGCGGTGAGGACACATGAACACACACAGTCTTGTCAAACTAGTTCAGAATGATGTTGTTCGAGTGGTCCCCAAAATGAAAGATGAATCTGGGAATGTCTATGTTGCATGTATGTTGGGTAAACAGGTGAAAGTTTAGCACAAGAAAACTCCAGACATCATGAACAAGAAAGTGTTGGATTTGGTTCATATGGACTTAATGCTAGTTTAAGTTGAAAGTTTGAACGGGAAAAAGTACATTCTTGTTTAGGTTGATGACTTCTCACGCTACACTTGGGTTCCCTTTCTTTGAGAAAAGTATGAGACACTTCAGAGTTTCAAGATTCTTGCTCTTCAGCTTCAGAATGAGAAAAAGAGGATTCGTCACGATCAGAAGTGGTCTTGGAGGTGAATTTCAGAATGCTCTGTTCGAATAGTTTTATGGTACTCATGGAATACAACATCAATTCTCAGCTCCAAGGCCTCCACAGTAGAATGGGGTGGTTAAACAAAAGAATAGAACACTTCAGCAGATGGCCCGTGCAATCAGCAACGCCTGCTACATTATCAACCATCTCTATGTCAAGCATGGCACAAAAACAACACCATATGAATTGTGGAAAGGAAAGACACCAAGCCTGTCATACTTTCACATCTTTGGGTGTACTTGCTTTATTCTCAACGAAAAGGATCAATTGGGCAAGTTTGATGCTAGAAGTAATGAAGGCATGTTCCTAGGGTATGCTACTAACAGCACTACATTTTGGTTATACAACAAACACAGCAAAAAGGTGGAGGAGTGAGTAAATGTTGTGTTTGATGAGACAACAAGGTTTGAAGTCTTTTAAGTATCAGCAATGTTTGGTAATGATCAAAAGCAAGAACAAATCAGTACAGAGCAGACTGTTGGGACAAAAAACAAGACAGAACAACGAAGTCCAAGTCCTAAAATTGAACGTCTGGTTGTTCAAGAGGGTGAATAAACACGTCTTTTTGTACACAAGATTCACTCAGAAAAGGATGTGATTGGTAGTCTCGATGAAGGGAGAATCACTAGGGGAAAACAGATGAATTTTAGAGAAATGATTCAGTACTCTTGCTTCATGTCAGTAACTGAGAAATGATTCAGTTTGCACAAAATGATGTATGGAAACTTACTGAACAACCTGCTAAGGTGAATTTTGTATGAACAAAGTGGATCGTCAAAAACAAGACTGATGAAGACAGATATGTTACACGAAACAAAGCTTGTCTGGTCACACAGGGGTACTCATAGATAGAAGGAATGGACTTTGATGAAACATTTGCACCTGTTGCAAGGCTTGAATCCATTCGGATTCTTCTTGGAATTGCATGTGTTGTTAACATTTGTTTGTACCAGATGGATGTTAAGAGCGCATTCCTAAATGAGGTAATACAAGAAGAAGTTTATGTGTCTCAGCAAAAGGGTTTTGAAGATCCTGCTTTTCCAGGTCATGTCTACAAGCTGAAGAAGGCTTTGTATAGTCTAAATCATGCTCCACGTGCTTGGTATGAACACCTTCTCAGTTTCTATCAGACAATGGGTTTACATGAGGAAGTGTTGATAAGACCTTGTTCATCTATCAAGAGGAATGATGTATTCTAATTGTTCAGATTTATGTCGACGACATAGTGTTTGGAAGCACTAAACAAGGTCTTTTGTCTAAGTTTGTCAAGACAATGACAAAGGAGTTTGAGATGAGTATGGTTGGAGAGCTATAGTTTCTTTCTGGTTCTTCAAATCAGTCAGACAGACAAAGGGATCTTTGTTTCTCAAAGTACATATGGGAAAAGTCTTATCTCTCGCTTTGGAATGCAGACCAGCAAGACATCTTGCACACCAATGAGCTCCACAACTAAGCAGTGTAGAGATGAGGATGGGGAATTGGTTAATGAGAAATTATATCGTGCAATGATAGGCAGCTGGCTATATCTAACAGCCAGTCGACCAGATCTCTATCTAAGTGTGGGAGTTTGTGCACGCTATCAAGTCAGTCCTAGACAGACTCATCTCAATGTTGTGGAACATATCCTTAAATATGTGAAGGGAACTGTGATATACCTCTATTTTACTAGTTTTGAGCTCATTAACATGCTTACTTTTAGGGTTTCTGTCTGTGTTTTGTGTCACTTTCAGGTGAAAAAAACGTAGGAACTTGGATTATTGGTATTGGAGTCTCGTTTGGATGGTTTTGGACCACTACATGAAGTTTCACATGAAAAGGGCTATGATCGACCGATCAACATCTTGACCGATCGATCAAGCCTTTTTGCCAGAACAACACTCGATCTCACGATCGACCTAACGTATTGGAAGATCGATCACACAAGTCCATGATCAATCGATCAGTACCTTGACCAATTCATCAACGAGCACCAAAGCAAATACCTAATTTTCCTTTTTTTGCACCTAGATCTCACGAAATATAAATACTTCTATTTTCTGTTTATTTTAAAACATGGCTCATCATTCACAGAGAATTTTAGAGTTATTCAGTAAGCTAGAGAGTGAGAGAATCCAACATTGAGAAGAATCTATAAACTCCCTTTTTGTATTTTTATGCAATTCAAGTTTATTTTCATCATGTCTTTGCTTTCTATTTTGATTATGTCTGAGAGTTTACCAGTCAGGTTTAGGGTTTTTAGGGATTTAGGAATCAATGATTTAGGTCAAATAGAATCAAATCTAATAAGAGTATTCTCCATCTAATTCTTTTGCTTAATGCTTAGAATAGGCTGATCAACTAATCTATGAACCTAGGTTGTTAGCTCTCCGAAAGCTTGCTAGAAATGAACTAGATTAGATGAGCAATCAATCCTAAACCGCGATAGCTGATGTTTAGGTTGATTGTGGATAGTTGAACCTACTTTTTAATGCCTGTTAGAAATTTGGAATCAACGATAGTTAAGACTTCTAAATTGTCGAGTAGAGTTTTGAGTACTATGAGAGTAGGCTTGTTATACCATTTTGTTCAAGTCAAGTATTGAGCTTAAATAATACTCTTGGTTTGAATAACAAAGAACTTACTATAGTTGAAAGAGAAAATCGAAGAGCAAAAGCAATGAATCAGGAAAACCAGCAAAATCCTCAGGACCGTGAAACTCAGCCAGCTGTTCAGAGAAACCAGGATGTTCAGCAAATGATTGAACAGTTGCAGAGAGATTTAGCTATGCTTAGGAGGCAGCAAGAACAGTCTCAACACCGAGCTATATGTGATATGGATACACCTCACACATACAATTAGAATAGGTCTGCTATTCGACCTCCACCTATCTAGAGGCAGGACTATGAGATCAAGCCTCAGCTGATTGGATTAGTGAAACAATATGTCTTTAATGGTCTCCAAGGAGAGAACCCGATGGATCACATCGAGAACTTTGAAGACATGTGCAGTACCACGAGCTCGAATAGAGTCCCTGGGGACTTTGTGAAGTGCAAGCTGTTTCACCATTGTCTTTCTGACAAAGCTTCTAGGTGGTTACGATCCTTGCCTCCAGGTTCATTGACCACATGGGCTGAAGATAGAGCTGCCTTCTTGGATCAGCTCTATAATAAGTCGAGGACTGCAGCACTAAGAAGCAAGATTTCAGCATTTCAGCAACATTCGGGTGAGTCTTTGCATGAAGCTTGGGAGAGATTCAAAGAGTACCAACGAGATTGCCCCCGTCATGGTTATTCGGATGAGCAGCTGCTCAATACATTCTATGAAGAAACCGATTGGAAGTATAAGAACTCTTTGAATGCTAGCAATGGAGACTTCATGACAAACACTAGGGATGAAGCCTTCATTCTCATCGACAACTTGGCTGCAAGTCCAAGGAACCATTGTCCATAATATGATCGAAGTAAGAAGGTCAATAGTTTGGAGATTTAGAGAATAGATGAGATTTCAAAGAAGCTCGACATGCTTATCAAGGGGAGTCGAGGAGATAACCGAGGAGTGCATCAGCTGGATGACACTAGGGAAGTTGATCAAGTTCAGGATGAGTCCGACATGTTTGAAGATCAGAAAGAGGTCGATTATGTGAATTGGAAAAACTGGGGACATAACCAGAACTATCTCTCATACAGGAGCACCAACGTCGAGAATCCACAGGATATTGTCATACCACCTCCAGTAATACCACAGGGATCACCATTTCAGGGTAAACCGTTTATGCAGAATTCAGGGCAGAGATGGAACAACCAAAGGTCAAATTCATGGGCAGGAGATTGGCGTAAACCTTACAAGCCTTACACACAACAACGACAAGGCAAGCTGGTTCATAAAATAACTTCTAATGATGAGATTAAAGCTTTCATTCAACAGCTTGCAACCGAGCAGCAAAAGTCTGCTAGGGATCTCAATACTAAGGTGGACAGCATGTACAATGATTTGAAAAATAAGTTTGAATCCGTCTCAGTACACTTGAAGAAGCTGGATACACAAGTGGCACAAACAGCTGAAGCTATGAGGAGACCACAAGGAGCTTTACCGGGTAAAGTTGAGAAGTACCCTAGAGAATCATGCAATGTTGTGCATTCGATGGCTAAGAAACTCGATTTAGATAAGGAGAGCAACTGTGAGAGTAAGTACCGACCTCCTATAACCTATCTTAAGGAGCTTGCAAAGCAAGAAGATCAAGGAGAATTCACTATTCCTTGTTCTCTTGGAAAGTTGACTTTTGGCGATGCATTATGTGATACCAATGCAAGTGTTAGTGTGATCTCGTTGGAGACAATGAGGGAGCTTGGGATCGAGCTTATGTAGGAGCATACCTCATCCATTTCGTTTGGTGATGCCACTTCTAAGATCCCAAGAGGCAGGTTAGTTGATTTCACACTCATTGTTGGACATCGCAAGGTTCTAATCGATTTTACGGTTGTTGAGATGGCTAAGGAAGGAGTTGTGCCCATTCTTTTGGGTCAACCATTCTTGAATACTGTTGGGGCAAGGATTGACTTTCCCAACCAAAGAGTGGTGCTTGAAAATGTTGATAAAGGAGTCTCCTATCCTATTAGAAAATCGACTAAGGACCTATGTGGTGTGATAAGGAGTTGTGTTGAGAATGAGAAGGTTGAGGTTGTGAATTTGATCAACACAAATTTGGAATATGAGGAACCAGAGTATTGGTTGGATGAGAAATATGAGATCTATCATGACCAAGCAGGAGAATCGGCTGACTATGATGATGATAATATCCTTTTTGAAAAACCCGATGAATACTTTGAAAATATCCTTCAGAATTTGTGTTTAAAAATTTTTGTAGGTTGACTTGGTCTTGGATCTCCTGGACCATACTCAGTGAAAAAATGGAAACCTGATGGAACTATAGTGTTGCTGGACACAACAGGTGCTGAATTCCACAAGAAGGATGAACAACTCAATGAGTTCATCAAAGATAAAATAAGAACCAAGAGAGTGATTATTCTTCCCAAGGATGATTTAGCCAAGTATGTGGCACTCAAGTTAAGCTATTGACTTTAAACAAGCACTGAGTGAGAGACAACCCACTAGTACGTAGTTTTTATTTTCATGGTTTTTCTGTTTTAGTTTGACTTTCGGTTTTGTTTTGAGTTTGTTTTATGTAAGAAAATTCGGCCAAAGGGCTTTGATCGATTGATCCACACAGTGATCAATCGATCATCGATGCTTCAAGGGTTTGCGCTCGATCTAGTGATCGATCTACACATATGTGATTGATCGATCATCGAAGGAAAGGATAATGCGCTCGATCCGTTGATCGATCTCAACAGGAGGATCGATCATTCTAACATGCAAAGGAGAGGAACGCTCGATCTTGTGATCAACCTGCAAACAGGCGATCGATCGATCATCGGGGACCAAGGACATGCGCTCGATCTGTTGATCGACTTGCACGGTCCTGATTGATTGATCAGCATGTCTTAAGGGGTACAATCGATCAATCAATGCCTTGATCGATCAATCAGCGGGCAAGGTAAGTCTTTTTAATGTAGAAAACTTGGGTTTTGTTCAAAATTATTCTTTCGCGGTTGTTTTAGGCAATTTTTAGGCGAAACTCTTAAATCTCTTCTAACTTCTTTGATTTTTAACCGTTTTCATCGATTCAAAAGCCTAACCTAATCGAATTTTCATCCTCTTTCCAATTATATATTCATCTAACTCGATTGGTAAAGGTATGGCTTCTAAATTTTTTATTTAAAAGTGACGAAATTGGTGAGATTTTTTGGGAATTTTAGATTTTGATTTATTGTTGCTCAATTGTGTTAAACCAATATGTAGTAATGATTCTATGATGATTTCAATCATTCTTATCAATTATATTGTTAGATTCTTTCCTAGAAATCGATTGTTAGGTTGTTGGAGAAAATCGTAGAAATTTGGATTTTTGATATGGAATTGGGAATCTGTGTTGTAGTAGAAGCATTGCTGGATGATTTAGATGTTCTATGATTGATTTAGCAATTCATTTCACATAAAGTTCTCATTTGAATTCCATATTTTCTTATTTCCAAAATTTTTGATGATATTGATTTTTCTCTATTTTTTTCTTATGTTTGATCGTTTTGTGCAGATCATGGAGAGAACTCGCGAGGGCAAGCAACCTTCTTGTAAGGTTAGACGTTCAGCCAATATTGACGCAGGCCAGTCCTCGAATCCCGAAGTGTTTGACCGAACATGTTTGCCTTGGCCTAGATCGAATAACGAGCCTTTTGAGAAGAATTTAGGCAATAGATCTGATCCCTCGTTGTTGAAGAATGATAGTGCCTACAGGAAGAGGACTAAAGATTCGAGATGGCAGAGCTTCCATTTCGTCTTCTACGATCAGATGTTGAGGAACAAGCTTGTTCCGACCAAGTTCTTATGTCCGACAACATTGGTCAGACTTGGCATTCTCGATGATGTGACTGGGATGCTCGATAGATTTGGCCTTGGTACCTTTATGACCAAGCCTCAGCCGCTGTACCTAGAGGCAGTCAGGCAGTTCTTACCCTCCTGTGATCTTCACTTAGCAGCCAACCCTCATGCTCCTCTTTATGCAGCATATATGACATTCCTGTACCATGATATTCGCTACCATTTGACCATTCAGAAGATTTGCTCGATCTATGGGTTCTGTGAGGAAGCCGACAGTCAGCTACCTTTTCTCCAAGGTACTCCTCTTGACGCTCTTTGGAACGTCTTAGCTGATGGAACTTTTCAAGGACGAGATTCCAAGCTCACATACATCCGACATCCTGCGATACAAAGTGTTGCTCAGATCTTGGGATAAACTATTCTATGCAAGGAAGTCAACCCTACCTTGACCAAGCAAGAATTGGAAATTCTCCACCATGCTTTGTACCCTGCGATACCGAACTTGTATGGTTCCACACCTGCTCCTAATGTGGGTCCTTGTAACATCAACTGGGGATATGTGTTTGTAAAGTTGCTTCCCGAACATCGTTTCTGAGGCACTCCAGATCAGTTTGTCACCGAGATGATAGGTAGTCTCTTGACAGTCATGTTTGAGTATTTAAAGTTGGATCTTCATGAGACAGTAAAGGTGGAGAGGATAGCTTATGTTGATGATCGGGTATTGACCAACTTCACCTACCTCACCGAGCGGACAAAGTGGTGCTACTTTATTAGGTACATCGAGCCTTATCTTTGTTCCTTGCCTGCACCTGCGGTCACATATTTCTCACTTGTAGGGAGAATATACTCTTTGAGCCTCACATTACACATCCAGAGATCACAGTGACAGAACAAAAGCAGCCACAGCCTCACCGACGAGCTCCGTGGATGCGTTCATCGGTAGCAGCTCCAGCTTCTGCACAGCCGCAGCCCAACGTTTCTCAGACCCTCGAGCACATTATTCCAGTGTATAGTGCAGAGTATGATATTCCTCATTTCTCTGATGACTTCACTGAGCAGCAGTATCGATGTTGGCATTATAAGATGGAGCAGAGGAAGCATTCAATGAGGAGTCACCTTTAGGAGGCACTTAGGAGGATACCGGTTGTATTTTAAATGAGTGCACCTGCTATGGATCAGCCAGAGAATAGTGCTACAGCTGATGCTCGTAGATCGGTTATTGTTGGACATCAATCTGAGGCTGTTTCCGAAGATACAGAGGATCAACACTTGAGCAGCGCCTTCCACGTCAATGTAGGTGAATACCTAGATACCGAGAGAGCTTGAGTCCTGAGTGATCGATGTTTCTTACCCTTTTTCTTTCTTTATTTTTGATTTTTTGTGTCTTTTTATGCGTAAATTATTATATCTTCTAGCTTGTTTACACACCGGAGACGGTGTGAAGTAAGTATGTGGGAGATACACTTTCTGTGACTAACGCTTTTTGCTTTCTTTTGCTTCTTTTTATTTGTTATTTTCAGACATTAACTCTATCTATGTTATGTTCTTAAGCTTTTGAAACATTTTGTCTAAGGAACCATGATATTTGAGGATTGTTGCACTTCTATGCTTTTAGGATCGTTGATATGCACTTGTTGGGAATCGATGACTATTGGAAAACCTAGAGACAAAGCATCTTCTCAATGACACATATCGATTTTTAGGTATTCAAAGAATCTATGCCAATTTCAACTTTAACCTGGCTTAATTTTCTTGTCAAGGGGCTTGGTATGCATTGGATCGGATTCCTCTCTTCAGTCCTGAAAGACTTATCTGTGTGAGTATGGTTCCCCTCTCTTAGATATTTGAATTTTTTGAGATTCTGAGGTAACTGTAAAACAAAGTTGAAGAAAGACACAACTTGGCCAAGGATCGAAAATTTTGTTCCAATGAAGCCATTGTTGCTTTCATTCTTTGAGTTGTTAAAGAACCAACCAGTTGAAAAATTAAATGATACCCTAGGTAAGTAGGAAGATATCTGGTTGGACAGCCAATAGAAAAAATAAAATGATACCCTAGGTAAGGAGGGAAAGATTGGTTAAGCAGCCGATAAAAAAATAAAATGATATCCTAGGTAAGTAGGGAAAAATCGGCTGCAAATGAATGGAATGAGAGGAAAGGAACCATAGGAAGATAGTCTTGTGTTCAGCTAAAAGCTGATGATGAGGTCATGTGTTCATTGATCGATACTCCCTTGATGAGACATCACTTAGATGATTAGGAAGTCGGTGTGGTGCATTTGTGTATTTTGAGGTTGATTGTGGAGTCTAATTGGCAAGAAGCTAAGTCTGAGGGAAGTACAAGATGGTCTCGATACCAACAGGTAAGTATTGATTGGTTCATATGGAGTGTACTGTTCAATGTCTGATGACGAATGAGTTCCTTAATGGAATCTTCTCGTTAGTCTTCTTTGCTTGAAGACAAGCAAGAAGCTAAGTCTACGGGAATTGATATACCTCTATTTTACTAGTTTTGAGCTCATTAACATGCCTACTTTTAGGGTTTTTGTTTGTGTTTTGTGTCACTTTCAGGTGGAAACGTAGGAACTTGGATAATTGGCATTGGAGTCTCGTTTGGATGGTTTTGGAGCACTACATGAAGTTTCATGGAAAAGGGCTATGATCGACCAATCAACATCTTGAGCGATCGAACAAGCCTTCTTGTCAGAACAATGCTCGATCTCACGATCAACCTAACGTATTGGAAGATCGATCACACAAGTCCACGATCGATCGATCAACACCTTGATCGATCGATCAACGAGCACCAAAGCAAATACCTAATTTTCCTTTTTTTACACCTAGATCTTAGGACATATAAATACTTCTATTTTCTGTTTCTTTTAAAACATCGCTCAATATTCACAGAGAATTTAAGAGTTATTTTACAAGCTTGAGAGAGAGAGAATTCAACATTGAGAATGATCTCTAAGTAGTTTCAACATTCAAATTTATTTTCATCATGTCTTTGGTTTCTATTTTGATTATTTCTGAGTAGTTTACCAATCAGGTTTAGGGTTTCTAGGGATTTAGGAATCAATGATTAGGGACAAATATAATCAAATCTAATAAGAGTATTCTCCATCTATTTCTTGTGCTTAATGCTTAGAATAGCCTGATCAACTAATCTACAAACGTATGTTGTTAGCTCTCCAAAAGCTTGCTCGGAATCTGAACTAGATTAGATGAGCAATCAATCCTAAATCGCGATAGCTGATGTTTAGGTTGATTGTGGATAGTTCAACCTACTTTTTAATGCCTGTTAGAAATTTAGAATCAACTATAGTTAGGACTTCTAAATTGTCGAGTAGAATTTTGAGTACTACGAGAGTAGGCTTGTTATACCATTTTATTCAAGTCAAGAATTAAGCTTAAATAATACTCTGAATAGTTTCCCTAGTTAGATTTCTACTTCCCGATGAATACCATATGTCTAGTGTTTTTAATATATAGTTTTATGTCGTTTAAAGTTGCTTGTTATTCTCTTGAATTTGATTAGTATAGCTTGAGAAATACAATTGATAATCAAAAGTGCAATACTTGGCTCTTCGTGGATACGATCCCTAAGTACTACTACTTCATTGGTGTGCACTTGCAATAGATAGCTTTGGGTTAAAACTTGACCCACATCAACTGTTGATTATGGTCTGTATTATTCCTAAAAATCTAACCATAACCTTGCATGATTCTATGATGCAGATTGGGCTGGTAGTATCGATTACATGAGAAGTACATCTGGTGGATGTTTCTTTTTGGGCATTAATTTGAATTCATGGCACAACAAGAAACAAAATTGTGTGTCTTTGTCTACTGCAGAAGAGGAGTACATAGCAACGGGAAGGTGTTGTACACAACTTCTGTGGATGAAACAGGTCCTCTGTTAGTTCATTGTGATAATAAGAGTGCCATTAACATTTCGTAGAATCCTATCCTACATTCTCGCACTAAGCACATTGATATTGATCATAATTTCATACATGAATTAATTGAAGGCAAACTTGTGGAGATCTCATATGTTGCATCTGAGAAACAATTGGCAGACATTTTCACTAAAGTGTTAAATTTAAACAGCTTTTCTACTTTGCAAAAATCTCTTGGTCTCTATTTGATCTAATTCGTGATTGGTTGTTGGAGTGTCTGTGTTGTCCAGGCTCTTGTACAGAGTTCAGTTACTTTTAATCTTTTATACAGATCACCAATCAAAAACTTCTTGTTGGCAAGTTGACTCAGGAAAATAGCTTCTCCTCATACAAATCAAGTTGTATCAACTTTGGGTACGTTTTCTTTCATATATGTATAGAAAAAAGGTCAAAAAAAAGAGAAAAGAAAAAATAGGGTTCAAGGAATCTGGATGATAATCAAAAATGGGATAGAAAAGAGAACAAAAACAAAAAACAAAAAAAATCAAAAAAAAATTTTCTGTTTGTTCATCATTTTGTTCATTCAAAAAGTAGTTTGTAGAGGGTAGTTGTAATGTTTTCGATTTCAGGACTGATGTCAGCTTGGTGTGTATGATGATGTGAAGACTAGTCTTAGTTAATCAGATAAGGTGAAAGCTACTCAATAGAGAAAGAGCTACCTTGTCTGGGCCGATGAGTTGAAACACTTTCAGGTTACAAGCTGGGCTGTCTCTGTACAAGGATTTGTTCGCACGACTGGGCCTTCAACCAACATGAAGCAATTTGTTGTAAGTATTTTTCTTCTTAAATTCAGAAGTTTCATTTAAAAAAAGGTTGTATAAATTCTTTTCTAAGTCAAAATGTCAAAAAAAAAAACAAAAACAATCTGCTTATGTCTGTCTCATGTCTCATATGTAACAAATGGCTTGTCTGTGCAAATTTGATTTCAACTTCTGTCACGCTTTGTGTTTCCATCATATGTACCAACTAATTTTTTAAGTCTGTTTGATCGATTTCTTGATCTTCGATGACTGAAAGTGAACTAAGAATTTCTAAGTAGGATCCTCAATTGCTTGCAACAAACTCAGACTTGTAAGACTATTATTCTAAAACCTACTTGAATGTGTTCTGATTTCACACTTGTTCTAATAAGTTTTTTCCTTGAGTATGCTATCAAGCAAAGGGGTATGTGTGTGTTCCATAATCTGTTGAGACATGTATGTGTGTGTTCTGTAATCTGTTGAGACAAATGTCCATGAATTAAGATGATGTTGGATAGATGAATCAAAATGTCTAGATTTCTGATATTCAGTTCGATAGGGGAGCCTGAATTGAATAGTCTCTGTTTGTTGAACCTTATGATCATTTAGGATAATTAGCTGTCTGTTATACTGGCGCATGGAACCCTTTGCCACTTTGGCCATGTCTAAGGGATGTCTGTTTGTGTAATTACCTGCGATGATTAGATGTATATCTGTGCAACTAACTGTTTTGATCAGATATGATTTGTTTCTGTGATCACTAACATTTTTCAGGGCTGGAATTATCACACTCAAAAAAAAGGGGAGATCGAGAGTGTGTATTAAATTGTAAATTAATAAGTTAGAATGAAAAAACAAATACAACTGTGTATTAGACACAACACTGAAGCAGATAAGCTGAGTGGTTGTGGTGCAGAGGAAAAGTCTCCAGAGTTGGTAAAGACAACTATAGTGGAGCATGGGTTCTGCAAGCTGAGTTAGAACAGTTGGTACGACTACAGGCTTAACAGAAGTGTGAAGCAGTAGTTAAAGTGTTAAGTTCGTAAGCATCATAGTGTAGACTGATTACTACAGGCATTGTAGCAAATTAATTGTGTACAATGATGGCTAGAAGCATGGAAGAAGCTAGTCTCTACACGGAGTGTGAGACACTTCTTCTAGGAGTTCTATATAAGAGAGAAGTTCTTTCTCCATTAGAACTCAGCTCTTTGATGAAGAAACTCTGCTGAGATTACTCAGTAAACAAAAGAAGAAATTGTTTTATTCAGGTTTCGTTGGTGAGTGAACAAAGAGTGGCAAAACTGTTGTTGTGAGTGAGATTGGGTAGATTATGAATCGTGCAGAAGCAAATCACAAAGTATTGTGATGTTGTATAGTTTTGTATAAAAGATATATTGTAATTTGTGTGTTTATAATAGATTTATTTTACTCAACTCAGTTCTATGCGGATCAGTATCATACAAAAACATATTGGTGTTCTTGGAGGCTTTTGGTTTTTTAGTTAAGATATGTAAAGACATAAACTGTAAAGACATAAATTGATGACGAACCTGAGGGGGTGGGCATTTAAGGAAGCCGGAGAGGGGGAAGATGGGACAAGATTATCTTTATTAACTAGAAATGGATGATTGGGTCGAACATTGGAGACATGATCACTCCACTAAAAAGCATAAAAACACAAAAATAATGATATAAACAATACACCAAAGACGACAAAAATGAAAGACATACATACCCCAGTTCATTAAAGACATAGATGTCCTCGATGATTGTGTCCAGACATTTTGATCTGGCAAAAATGACTCCTTAGGCAGGTGATCAAGATCAAACACTAAACCTTGGCCCATAGGAGAAAAATAAAACTATAAATGTGGGAAAGGAAAATAACGAATTTTAAGGAAAATATTAAAATTAGTAAAAAAATAAGAAATCAGAGAAGGAACAGCAAATGAAAGCAAAACGATTCGAGAAAGCTTCAAACAAGACAGAACGCCAAGAACACTATCATAATCAGCCCAAACAGTCAAATATCTTGTCATTTCATCCTAAAGCGGACAACTAATTACTGGACTTCGGGGAGGAGTAAGCCCGGAATTAGACAGATGCTTTGTTTAGAAATGTTCAAAATCTTTGAAATGTTTTAAGAGTTCACCAAAAAGCTTATTATTTGCCACCAAAAACTCAGCAGCCACAACTTGGCGAATTTTTTCTTCCATAACGAGCATTAGCTGTGTGACATCAACCTGACTATTCACACCAGGATGAACAGAAGCGGGAGTAAAGCTGGAGGAGGAAGCACTTCTAAGTTGTCTGCCCTTTGGCAAACCAGAATTGGAGCTAGTTCTTTTACGAACTGAGGTTTCATTAGGGGCAGCTTCTCATAACCACCCCTCCAAAGGGGCTTCAAGAAGGAAAATTCATTCTCAATTAAGGAAATCATATATCAACCAGCGAGATCTGGCACTTTATCTAGAAATGAAACATCTTCAAGACATTTGCCGGGTGTTATGGAAACAATCTCAAGTTGGACGGCAAAATAAAACGTAGTAAATAGTGACAAAAAACAATAGCAATGGTTAGTAATAGAAAATACAGAAATGCAAGTTATCTTGGGGTTATTCTCAACTGAGGGAATATTGCTATTGTTAAATAATTTGAGGACGAAAATTTGGGAAGAGGGTGATGACAGAATGTCTTTTCTATCAGAACAAGAGGAAGCATGAACACCAACTTAGAAACAAAGTTCAATAACCATAACTGCGAAGCTATCGAAAACCCATAAAAGGAAGCATGAGCCTACAAAAACTTCTCAAGCAATGCATTCTCATCCTTAATCTTTGGGCCAACTTTGAACATGTTAGAACGATAAGACGGTGACAAACCCAGAAACGAAACCAGAAAGGATGAAAGACGGATTACAGAGGCGAAGCTTAAGCTCTTGAACTTAATAGATTAGGTCGACAATATTGTCGTGAAAATCTATTTATGATGATATCTGTCAGAGTATCCTCTGTCCTCTAATCTTGTCATGGGAGCTTAGAGTTGAATCACGCAACAGAATATTGAGCTAAGGAACAAGAAGAATCAGTTGATTCAGAAGAAAAAAAGAACTAAGATGAAAAAGAATTGAAGAGTCACGCTTATCCTTCGAAGAAGTGTCGTGAATTCTCAGCTAGTTTCTTCACCTCATAGCTCCAAGAAGATAATTCTTTCAGTTTCTCTTATTAGGATATGTAAATATTCGTATGTGAATAAGTGGGTTCAATATTAACTCTACAATAGGCAATGTAAAAAGGGTACAAATACTTGACTTATGAATAAGAAAACACAACATTTTCTCAATTATTTC
This sequence comes from Lepidium aucheri, assembly GCA_900406435.1. NCBI lineage: Eukaryota > Viridiplantae > Streptophyta > Magnoliopsida > Brassicales > Brassicaceae > Lepidium > Lepidium aucheri. The sequence goes on from OVBA01000233.1 coordinate 18,958, forward strand.
ATGGTATCAGAGCCACAAAATCCTCTGACCTAAACATACAGCCGCCACCGCAAATTGCCGCCGCTGCTTACCTCTTCTCAACATCGATAATGTCGGTTGTTGATTCTTCAACCATAACTTCTCCTTCTCCATACGTTCATAATACCTCAGACAATCCTGGAACTTTGATCTCTTCCGTGATATTGAAGGAAGACAACTATGTGGAATGGGCAACAGAATTTTGTAACTCGTTACAAGCCAAGCAAAAGCTTGGATTCATTGATGGCACAATCACTAAACCCACCACAAAGCCAGATCTCTTAAAGTGGACAACCGTCAACTCAATGATAATTGGATAGATCCGTACGTCGATTGAGCCTAGGATTCAATCAACCGTATCTTTCATTGATGATGCTTCACTATTGTGGAAGAGTCTTGAGTCTCGCTTTTCAGTGGGGAATGGTGTTCAAAAGCAGTCAATCAAGGATGAAATAGCAATGTGTAGACAAGAAGACAAATCAGTTCTGGAATATTTTGGGAAGATTTCAAAACTCTAGGAAGAATTGCAGAATTATCAGACCAAAACAGTGTGTGTATGTGCCGCAGCTGCAGGTATTTCCAAAGAGCATGAAGAAGACAAAATGCATCAATTCTTGTTCGGTCTTGATCTGCCCAAATACAACCAAATATGTTCAATGAGCACTGGAGAAGATCCTATTTCGTCGCTGAACCAAGTTTACTCTCGTGTGATTCGAGAAGAACAAAATCATCTTCATGCTCGTGGAAAAGAAGCATCTCGTGCTGAAGCTATTGGTTTCTCTGTACAAGCAGCTGTAGTCAATGGTTCTCGTGCACAAGATCAATCTCTGCTACAATGTACTCATTGCAAACGACAAGGACATCTTGTAATAGAATATTTTCAGCTTCATAATTATCCAGATTGGTACTACGACAATCCAAATCGTTCAGACAATAATGGCGCGAAGGGGAGATCTGGACGAGGGAAGAGTGTTGAACGTGGAGGCCGACCACAGTCCTCCAACAGAAGAGGACGTGGCCGTGGTCGAGTTAATGCCACACGTAACACTGCTGAAAACGTTGATCAGATTACTCAGTTGATTGCACTGCTTCAAGCACAACGTCCAGACACTCAATCCGAAAAACGGTCGGGTAAAACAAAGTCTACTGATGTTATTCTTGATACAAGAGCGTCTCATCATATACAGGCGATTTTTCTATTCTTCGAGACACTGTGGACATTATTCCATCGCCTGTCACATTTCCTGATGACACAAGTTCACGTGCAACACATCATGGCACGTTGGTGTTGGGTGATACTTATGAATTACGAGATGTTCTCTTTTTTCCAGATTTTGACTTCAGTTTTATTTCTATTGCTAAGTTGCTAAAGCAAACTGGATGTATTGCAATTTTCACTGATGCTCTTTGTTTCTTACAGGACCATTTCACGAGGATTTTGATTGGGGCGGGTGAGGAACGTCATGGAGTGTACTATTTTACGGGGATGCAGGCTGCTCGTGTTTTCAAAGCTACTAAGGACAGTTCTGAAGCTGCTTTGTGGCATAGTCGTTTGGGTCACCCTTCTTTATCTGCTTTGTCTTCTTTTTCTGGTGCTCATCATTCTTCCAGTACCGATGAGTTGATCAAATGTTGTGAAATCTGTTTGCGTGCTAAACAAACATGCCAAGTTTTTCCGGAGAGTCTTAATAAAACTAAGTCTTGTTTTGAACTTGTTCATTCTGATGTGTGGGGACCATATCGGACACCAACAACCTTCGGATCCGTCTATTTTCTTACACTCATCGACGATTTCTCACGATGTGTTTGGACATTTTTGATGTCCGCAAAATCAGAAGTGTCTCAACTCATAAAGAATTTTTGTTCAATGGCGGAAAGACAATTCAATAAACCAACAAAGACGATTAGTAGCGACAACGGCGCAGAGTTTATGTGTCTAACATCTTACTTTCAACAATCCGGAATTCAACATCAAACATCGTGTGTCAACACACCTCAACAAAATCGACGTGTCGAACGCATACAGCGACACATCCTTAATGTTGCTCGTGCTTGCTTGTTTGAAAGTCATTTACCGATAAAATTCTGGGGAGAAAGTATTTTGACAGCTACACATCTTATCAACCGAACACCGTCGAGTTTACTTGGTGGGAAAACACCGTATGAAGTTCTTTTCGGTAAGAAACTAAACTATGCTTTGCTGCGGATATTTGGTTGTCTTAGCTATGCTCATCATCGATCTCTTACAAAGGATAAGTTTGAATCACAAAGCCGAAAATGTGTTTTTGTTGGATACCCGATGGGTAAGAAGGGATGGCACTTATATGACATTGAGGAGGATAAATTTTTTGTGAGCCGAGATGTCGTTTTTCATGAAGATCAATTTCTGTTTGCAAAACCAGTTGTTCCAGACATGCCATCTTCTACATCACTCAATGACATTGTGGATGATGATTGGCTACCCGTACTTGGGTCTACTTTGATATCTTTGCCGTAGCCACAAACTCAGAAATCGGAGCCTATAATCTCACAAGATGATTCCTCGGGCATTGCAGCCACCTCGAATCCGCAGAACTCCGATAATAATACTTCCTTGGAGATTGTCGGCTCATTGTCACCTACTCCAGTGCTCGATCAAGTAGATGTACAATCTGAACCACAACCACCTGAATTGGGTAGAGGACAAAGAACAAGAAAACCTTCTGTGTTGCTGAAAGATTTTGTCACCAAACATGTACACTCCTCACTTCCTCTCACCTCACTCGTCAATTCCAATCAGTCCTCTACGGTCTCAAGTAAGTTTCTCTATCCGATATCTGAATGTTTATCTGACTCTGGTTTTTCAGAAAAACATATCGCCTATATGGCAGCTGTCCTTGACAGTAACAAGCCGAAGCATTACAAAGACGCGGTTTTAGTAACAGAATGGTGTCATGCGATAAGAAATGAAAACGAAGCTTTAGAGAGTTACCTCCAGGAAAAACGGTTGTTGGAAGTAAATGGGTGTACAAACTGAAGTTCAATTCTGATGGAACTCTTGAAAGGTATAAAGCTAGACTCGTAGCTCTTGGTAATTGTCAAACAAAAGTTGAAGACTTTGATGAAACCTTTGCACCTGTTGCAAAATTGACAACTGTCCGTTATCTTCTAAGTGTAGCTGCCGCCAAGGCTTGGGAAGTGTATCAAATGGATGTCCATAATGCCTTCCTACATGGAGATCTTGATGAAGAAGTCTACATGAAACTTCCTCCTGGATTCAAATCGTCTAATCCAAAAAGTGTGTGTCGCTTAAAGAAGTCCATTTATGGCCTCAAACAAGCGCCACGATGCTGGTTCCAAAAACTATCTACAGCTCTAAAATCACTTGGTTTCAAACAAAGCTATCAAGACTACTCTCTCTTCTCGTTAACGGAAGGTACTACTATTCTACATGTTCTTGTTTATGTGGATGATTTCATTGTGGCTGGAATCAACTTGAGTAAAATACAAGAGTTTAAGGACGCTTTGAGCAAGTTCTTTCACATGAAAGACCTGGGCAAACTAAAGTATTTTCTCGGAATAGAAGTTACAAGAGGTCCAAATGGAATATGTTTGTCACAGCGCAAGTATGCGCTAGAGATTGTCGCCGAGGCAGGTTTACTTGCTTCTAGACCTGTTTCAACGCCGGTAGAGCTCAATCATAAACTCGGATCTGCAACTGGCCTTTTGTATGACGATCCCGAAGAGTATCGTCGTCTCATTGGAAAGTTCATATATCTCTCTTTAACAAGACCGGACTTGAGCTACATTGTACACATTCTTTCTCATTTCATGCAAGCTCCTCTCGTCGAATATTGGAATGTTGCGCTTCGTGTTGTACAGTATCTCAAGGGTACACCACAACATGGAATCTTACTACGCTCGGATAGTGATCTCACGATCACCGCCTATTGTGACTCTGACTGTGCTGCTTGCCCATGGACACGCTGGTCGTTATCAGCATATGTCATTTATCTAGGTGACTCACTAATCTCATGGAAAACCAAGAAAGAAGACACAGTTTCGGCATCATCGTCTGTAACCGAATATAGAGCAATGGCATACACACTACAAGAAATAAAGTGGATAAGAGAGCTACTTTACACTTTTGGTTTTAGTCATCCTCATCCGATCACACTACATTGTGATAGTCAATCTGCAATCCACATTGCTGCAAACCCGGTTTTCCATGGGCGCACAAAACACATAGAGTCAGATTGTCATCAAGTGAGAGTTGTTGTCATGTCTGGCCTCATACGAACACCACATATCAACACAAAAGACAACGTCGCAGACCTGTTTACAAAGGCTTTACCAGGACCGACGTTTACAGATTTGTTGTCCAAGTTAGGTATACGAGACTTCGTATTACCAACTTGAAGGGGGGTATTAGGATATGTAAATATTCGTATGTGAATAAATGGGTTCAATATTAACTCTACAATAGGCAATGTAAAAAGGGTACAAATACTTGACTTGTGAATAAGAAAACACACTTTTTCTCAATTATTTCATCTCTCTCTATCTTATCTCTATCTCCTTCGTTATGCAGAACTCAAGCACATGCTCCTCTGTATGTATATCAATACTTACATCTATACTAATATATATATATATATGTAAAGAGGCCGACATTTGTAGATGTTAATCTCTCCTGGGCCTTATTTTAGTTCTAAATAATAATAGTCAAGGCCCACAATTTGTAACATCCATCACATTCCTCCTCTTGTTACATAATTTTGAGTATTCAGTCTGATGTTTTGGTGACTTGAATCAGATTTACCTGTTGAGTGATTCGCACATATATGTCAAATACATAACATTTGTTTTATACAATGATTTAACAATCATTAATCGTTAGTGTTACACTTAATGTTTTTTCCATACTGTAATAAACATAAAGTACATTAGTAAGTGTAATTACATGTCAACACGTTTGAACTCATTCTTCTCTGAGAATCATCAGCGTTTTGACTCATTTTTCTCTGAGTATCATCAAGTACTTGAACTCATTCTTCTCTGAGTATCATCAAGCACTTTCATGACTTTGCAAGTATCCAAATGTTTTCCTTTTGTTTGACCTTCTGAACTACTGATTCGTTCATACAAATCAGTCAGTAAGGAGCCCAGAAAAACACCATACTAAGTCGTCTTAATCCCATTTCTTTTGCAATGTCCAAAACTAAACGTCCACACAATCCCTTTTTAAGAGGATCTGCAATGTCCTTTGCCGATTTAACATATTCCAATGATAATACACTAGCTTCAAGCAAGCCTCTTATCACTCTATGTCTCATCCTTATATGTCTTTTATTTCCGTTGTACAGTTTGTTGTTAGCCACTGCAATAGCTGCTTGAGAATCACATCTCAATGCTACAGAAGAACACACATTATTGAACATTGGTAAGTCTACTAGCAAACCTCTGAGCCATTCAGCTTCCTGTCCAGCCAACTCAAGTGCTATTAGCTCTGATTCCATAGTGGATCTCGCTATACATGTTTGCTTGCTTGACTTCCATGCTATAGCACCTCCTCCTAAAGTGAAAACGAACCCACTGGTGGAATTGATTTCATCACTGTCAGTTACTCAGTTAGCATCACAATAACCTTCAAGAACACTAGATGTACCATCATAGTTCAGGCTCCAATCCTTAGTTCTTTTCAGATACTGCATCAACCTATCTATAACTAACCAATGTTCTGCACTAGGATTTTGTGTATACCTACTTAATCTGCTAACTGCGTAGGCTATGTAAGGCCTTGTGAAATTCATCATAAACATCACACTACCAATAACCGTTGCATAATCAGACTCTCTTAGATTATTACTTCTATTTTTACACAAGTGTACAGATGAATCATAAGGTATTTTGGCTATACCTGTATCCCAATATCCAAACTTCCTAAGAATTTTCTCTATATAGTGAGTTTGAGACAACGAATAGCATCCTTCTTTCTTACTTACCTTAATTCCTATAATAACATCTACCTCCTCTAGATCCTTCATACTAAATCTAGAACAAAGATACGATTTTGTTTCTGAAACTATATCCATTGATGTACCTAACACCATCATATCATCAACATACAAGCTGATAATCACATACTCTGAAGCACTTCTTTTACTAAACAAGCAAGTATCACCTTCATTAGTTATAAAACCATTTTCAGTTAAGGTGTTGCTAAACTTTTCAAACCACTGTTTAGGTGCTTGCTTAAGCCCATACAATGATTTCTTTAGTTTGCAAACCTTTGATTCATGGCCTTCTATAACGAATCCTTCCGATTGGTTCATGTAGATTTCCTCTACCAAGTCTCCATTAGAAATGTTGTTTTAACGGCCATTTATGAACAAACAGTTTATGAGATGAAGCAAGAGACAGAAGTAACCTTATTGACGATATCTTTTTCATAGGAGCATATGTATCGAAGTAGTCTACTCCTTGTTTCTGTGTGAATCCTTGAGCAACGAGTCTTGCTTTAAACTTATCAATTGATCCATCATATTTGAACTTCTTTTTCAAAATCCATCTGCACTTCATTGCTTTGCTCTCTCTGGGCAAATCAACTAACTCCCAAGTGTGATTAGACATTATGGATTCAAATTCATTGTTTATTGCTTCTTTCCAGAAAACAGCATCAATAGAGTTCATGGCTTGAGAGAAATCTTTTGGATCTTTTTCTATGAGAAATGTACAAACGAACTCTTCACTTAGCTCGTTGTGTGTAACCAAGAAACTTGTTACAAAGTCTGGTCCAAAGTCCTTTTCAGTTCTCTGTCTTTTGCTCCTCCTTGGTTCACTAGACTCATGATCTGTTTCTGTAAAACTATTCATACGCTTCATAGAGAAATTAGTTTTCTCAGATTTATCAAATGACACTTTAAAAGGAAAGATATTTTCAAAGAAATCTACATCTCTAGATTCTATTATCTGACCAAATCTATTATCACAATCAAATGTTAAACATCGATATGCTGCACTGTTGGCTGCATAGCCTATGAAAACAGCATTTACCGTTTTGGATCCTATGTTAGGTCGTTTAAAACATGGCAGACCTATCTTTGCTAAACAACCCCATATTCTTAAGTATGACAGGTTGGGACGATGTCCTTTCCAGAGTTCATAAGGTGTTACATCTAAAACTTTATGTGGCACTTTGTTCAGAACATAACAAGCAGAAAGAATCGCTTCTCCCCACATGGAATCCGGTAACCCTGAACTTAAAAGCATAGCATTCATCATATTTTTGAGAGTTCTATTTTTCCTTTCTGCTATCCCATTATGTTGGGGAGTGTAAGGTGTTGTTTTCCATGAATTATTCCTTTTAAACAAAAAGAATCAAATGCGTCACTCACATACTCACCTCCTTTGTTAGATCTAATCTGTTTGATCTTCCTATCAAGTTGATTTTCAGCTTATGTTTTGAACATCTTAAAGGCTTCAAACGTTTCATCTTTGGAGCTCAATAAGTATACTTTGCAGATTCTTGAACGATCATATATGAAAGTTACATAGTATCTCTTACCTCCTCTGCTCAAACTGTTCTTAAAGTCTGCTAAATCAGAATGAATTAGTTCCAAAAAGTCTGATGATCTAGAAACTGGATTCAAGAAAGGTTTTCTAGAATGTTTTGCTTCTATACAGACTTCACATTTGTTCAAATCATTCTTCAGATTATCAGAGATTAAGTTTGACTTCTTTAAACGGAAGATAGACTTTGAGTTGAGATGTCCTAATCTACCATGCCAAGTATTAAAGTCACAAACCAAGTAAGCATAAATATCAGTCACATTTTCATTAATGGTTTCAAGTACAAAAAAGTTTCCAGAGCATAAAGCTTTTCCTACATAGACTCCATTCTTAGACCATATCATTCTACCTGATTCCACAGTTTGCTTAATACCAGCTTGCATCAAGATAGCACTAGGAATAAGATTTTTTCGCATGGTAGTAACATACAGGACTTTAGTTAAAGTGAGAACTCTACCAGATGACATCTTAAGATCTACCTCACCAATACCTGATACCTGAAGTGCCCTTGCATCACCCAGAAACACATTGTTGTCTTCTATTTCTATCAGCTTCTTGAACAGATTCTTTTGATTACAAATGTGTCGAGTTGAGCCAAAATCCATGATCCACTCTACCTTGTATGTTGTGTTGTTCACTTCTATCACTTTTGCTACCAGGTTTTCTGTGACATCCTGCTTTTCTTTGTCCATCTTTTAAGGTGCAAGTTTACAGTCTTGTTTCTTTTGTCCTTGTTTATTGCAAGTTCCAGCACCTCAGCTTCTTTTAAATTCTGTGGATTTATTTGCTGAGTTCTTGGACTTTCTTTTCTTTCAACCAGATTAGCATCAGTAATCAGAGAATCACAAGCAAATGATTTACCCGCATAAGTCCTGTTTGCATCTCCTACCATAATGTCAGAAATAAGCTCGTCCAGACTCATTCTCTTCTTATCATGCTTCAGCTTGGACCTGTAATCATTCCAAGAAGGTGGCAGTTTGTCAATTAACACAAACGCTGCGAGTTGATCGTTAATTTGCATTCCCTCTGCTTGGATTCTAGACACTATGGCTTCGTAGTCATATAGCTGATCAAGAATGGGTTTATCTTCATTTATCATGAAGGTTGTCCACTTTGAAGTGATGTACAGTTTCTTTCCTTCATCTTCAACCCCATACCTCTTCTTTAGATTTATCCAAATTTCTTTAGCCGATTCGAAGTTGACATCGATATCAAATAGTTTCTCCGATAGATTCTTTAGAATGTATCCTCTACAGGTCCGGTTATGATCTTCCAGGGAACCTCCACGTTTTACCTTGGAGTCTTTATCTTCATCTTTGCCGGTTGAGTCTGATAGTACAGTGCTTGATGAATCTTCCACAAGAACATGTTCAAGTCCAATCTCCTGGAAGAAGAACAGTATTTCTTCAGCCCATCTTCGATAATTAGAACCAGTGAGTGGTTGCAGTTTTGACATATCTAGAATCGCAGGATTCTTCGTCATCTTTCAAGATCTTCAATTGCAGCTTAATCTCTTAAGATTGTTAGAACGATAAGACAGTGACAAACCCAGAAACGAAACCAGAAAGGATAAAAGACGGATTACAGAGGCGAAGCTTAAGCTCTTGAACTTAAGAGATTAGGTCGCGAATATCTCTGTAAAGATCTATCTATGGTGATATCTCTCAGAGTATCCTCTGTCCTCTAATCTTGTCACGGAAGTTTAGACGTGAATCACGCAACAGAATATTGAGATCAACAACAAGGAAAATCAGTTGATTCAGAAGAAAGAAATAACTAAGATGAAACAGAATTGAAGAGTCACGCTTATCCTTCGAAGAAGTATCGTGAATTCTCAGCTAGTTTCTTCAGCTCACAGCTCCAAGAAGATAATTCTTTCAGTTTCTCTCTCTATCTTATCTCTATCTCCTTCGTTATGCAGAACTCAAGCACACGCTCCTCTGTATGTATATCGATGCTTACATCTATACTAACATGTATATATATATATATATATGTAAAGAGGCCGACATTTGTAGATGTTAATAGTTAAGGCCCACAATTTGTAACATCCATCACAGAACATTGATATCGTCAATAAAAATAACTCACGTTTCCATGGATACGCTTCAAACTGACTCAAATCCTTAGTCATCTCAACTATGTGAGGAGATGCTCTTATAGAGGATGAGGTGGTAACTAAATTACCTTCCAAAATAAATATCATGGCTAGCCTCAGCGCACAGAACCTATCCATCTACTCTTCAAGAGGATAACGACTGTCTTCTTTCAACAAGTTAATAATCTCATTAATGTCAACGGAATCAACATCACCCATGAGAGTGTTCCAGTTGGGTTCGTCACTAGGGCATGCGTCTGCATGTCTTTGACGTAATCAAATCTAGGAATGGCCCGCAGGACATACCAGTTGTTAAAGAAAACTTACACATAGAAAACCTCAGTGACGTCCGCCAAAAACAAACCATAAGTTCATTCAATTTGTCTGTCAATAGTGTGCGGGATAATAGACTATGTATGAGATTCCCAGATAGAGAGCATCTACGAACAAGAACATCAAATAAAGTGCCAAAGTTGATTTCAAATAGTAATGATGAAACCCTAGAACCAAATCGAGTGAACTAACGGTGAAAACCAAGGGAAGAGAACATTGGAATTCTTCTGGAGGTTGAAAGAAGAAAAAACGATAACAAAAAAAAAAGACAAAAATTGAAATGCATGTGTCATTGTTGGTTCAAAGATTCCAACTTACCTTCGGCGAGGGAGGTAGAGAGGATGAAACTGATGGGCAAAATATTGTGAAGGAAGAAAAAGACTTTAGATGAAACAGCACATTTCCGGAAAAGAATACGAGTTAGGTTTGCACTTTTTCGCAAAAGACACAATTTTTTATTTTGAATCATTTCGAAACTTCGAAAGAAGAAGATGCCAGAACAAACAAATGTAACGGGAATGAAAAGCCAACTACAATCTGGTCTTTCTACTATGTCAAAGGAGATTGATTTGAAAAGCTAAGAAAATGGTGTATTTTGAATAATATTCAAGAAGAACGGTATATTTCCTGTAATTAATTTAAGATGAAATATTGGCCATCAAAAACAGAAAATGTTTGATATCCCTAATTATCCATATTGGAAACAGAAGAGTCCAACATTAGTGATTACAAGAGGGTGATAAAAATACAAAAAAATTTATGCCCAAACAAAACAAAGATGAGCGAGGAATAGAATTATTGGTGTCTATGATAAAGATGGCAAGTGGATAGACCAAGAAGAAGACATAAAACAGGAAGCGGAATAATATTTTAAGAAACTATTTTCATCAAATGGTACGATGGATTTAAGAAACTATTTGAATGAAATACAACGCTTTTAGCAAATACTTCTGAAGAGGAGATAAGAAATGTAGTTTTTTTTTATGGATCCTAGGAAAGCATTGGGACTGGATGGGATGACCTCTCTCTTTTCCTAACAATCATGGCCAATTATTAAAGACGATCACATTAAATTAGTCAACAAGTTTTTTGCCACCGATTTTTTTGATAAAGAAATTAATTACACCAACATTTGTCTCATACCGAAAACATCAAGACCTACTAAGATAATGGAGTTTAGACCTATTAGCCTATATAATGTGGTGTACAAAGTTATCTCTAAAGTAATCTTTTTGAGATTGAGGAAATTATAACCCCTTTTGGTGTCCGACACACAATCTGCTTTTGTTTTCGGAAGATTGATCTTAGATAATATCTTAATTGCTCAAGAAATATTTCATGCACTAAGAACAAATAAGAAGGTTCAAGGAGGATACATGGCTATTATTCAGATATGAGCAAGGCTTACGGTCGAATATAATTGGGCTTCCTTCATAATCTATTGCTTAAAATGGGTTTTCATGAAATATAGGTTAAAGGAGTTCAACATTGTGTGTCTTCAGTTAGATATACCATCCTTATAAATGAAATATCGAAAGGAAGCTCCTCACCTCAAAGAGATTTACACCAAGGCGACCCTCTTTCGCCAAATTTATTTATTCTTTGCACGGAAGCTCTAATTACAAAACTTAGATATGTGGAGATGCAGAGACAATTGACAGGAATTTTCTATTGCAAGAAACAGTCTGATAGTCTCACACTTGTTATTTGCAGATGATATCTTTTTTTCTACAAGGCAAATTGTGAGGAATCAACAACTATTTTAACAGTTTTGAAAGACTACGAACAAGTTTCAGATCAACAAACAAATTTCTCTAAATCTTCTAAACAAGTTGGGGAAGATGTTGACCAAGGACTGAAATTCAAGAGAGGTTAGGAATACATACATTAGGGGGTATGGGTATACCTGGGGTTACCAGAAGGACTCGTAAGTGCAAAATCGAAGCTTTTCACTTTTGTCAAGGAGAAAATTAAAGCATGTATATTCCTGGTCAGAAAAACTTTTATCCAAGGGAGACAAAGAGATTCTTATCAAATCTTTCCTTACAGCTATTCCTTCTTATGTTATGTCATGTTACCGACTTCCAAAGACACTAACATCAAGATCTCAGCGGCCATCGCCAATTTCTGATGGCATAATTCCGGCTCCTCCACATGCATACATTGGGCTAAATGGGATATCCTATGCAAGCATAAAACAGAAGGAGGTCTCGGTTTCAGGGCTATTGAGGAATTTAACTCAACCCTCTTGTGGTGGATATTAGTTTACCCAAACTCTTTACTGGCAAGGATATTTCAGGGTATATATTTTTCAGGAACTACTCCTCTAGAGCCTCGGCGTTTATATTCACCCTCGTATGTTTGGCATATCTCGGTAAGAGCTTATATCATGAAAGGTCTAATTAAATTGGTGGGTAATGGTGATACTGTTATGGTATGGATAGACCCGTGGATCCCGAATAGCTCACCGAGACCCGCAATAGGTATGGTGCAAGATGTCTACCCGGACCTAAAAGTTTTAGATCTAATTGATCCTCATTACCGTCTTTGAAAAGAAACCTTGGTTCCATAGTTTTTTAGCCGACAAGATGCTACCACTATACTTGGTTTACATATCCTAAGAAATCCTAGACCGGATAGATTTGGATGGTATTTTACAAAATCGAGAAATTACTCTGTAAGATCAGGTTATTGGGTAGAGCGTAACATTGGTCAGTATTTTGTGATATTGTATGGCCCCAATATTCAAGAAATTCAATCCCGAGTTTGGGATGTTAAGGCACTGTAAAAAAGTAAACACTTCATCTGGCAAACGGTCTCATGTCATTTAGCAGTTAAATCAAGTTTAGCAAGAAAAGGGATACAATGCGATCATCATTGTGATAGATGCCGGGCAGTGGAAGAAACAACAAATCGTGTCTTTTCTGAATGTCCTGTACCCATACAAGCATGGGCTTCATCAAAAATTCCATCAGGTCCCCTTTTCCCAGGTTCATCTATTTTTCCTAATATGGACCATCTCGTTTTGAGACTTCCACAAAAAGGGATATTTTTAATTTCCCTTTGGATCCTTTGGTTTCTATGGAAAAACATAAATGAGAAAATTTTCTCTAATAAAGGAAAAAACCCAAGAGAGATTGTGTTGGAAGCTGAGTCTGAAGCTTTAGCTTGGACTACAACACATGACAAGAATAATAGAGGAAGTGGAGTTAGTCGGTCTAGTACAACTGGCATTTTGGAGTCTATAACTAGACCTATAACCGTTAATCCAACTTTTACTGGTTATAAATGCATGGTCGATGCATCATGGAAGGTTTCTGATTTGCACACCGGAGTAGGTTGGTATTGTTATCCTTTTGAGTGTGGAGGCGTGAATATAGGCGCGCAAAGTATTAGATGAAGCCTGTCCCCTTTACACTCAGAGTTTGAAGCGCTTCTTTGGGTCATGACTTGCTTATTAGCTCTTCAGATTTTGGAAGTAGAGTTCTTAGTGGACTGTTCAAAACTGGTGAAAATTATTGAAGGTTCTGTGGTTTGGCCAGCTTTTCTACCATATCTGAATGATTTCTCGAGGCTTAGGAACTCTTTCAGGGTGTGTTATGTAGTTTCAATCCCACGTATCCTCAATCACTAGGCCGACTTCCTAGCCCGCAGCATTAGAGTTTTAGCTAGGGGTTCTGTTTTTGTGAATGATGTACCTCCTTTGTGAAAAACTCTTAGTCATAATTGAGTAAAGTTGACAAAAAATATTATTTGGTTAGCCTGCAACTCCTTTGGATTGGAATTTGTCAACATTTACATAGATACCATATAGCGTATCCTCCCCAAAAGAACAACTATATAGGAAACTTTATTCTACAATAGTATGAAATTACACCTAATTAACAAAACAAATACATGAACAGTTATCGAAGAATTTTGAATTTATACATGCAAGATTAACATTCTTCGTATGAATATAATGGTAATAGAACTTCCTTTCACATGATACAATAAAAAAAACTGGAATTGCAATAAGATTCAACTAGGTCTGTACATTTATGTACATATACCTTGTAGGAACCTAACTACTCGAATTCGGTTTAGCAAAAACAAAAATGATAAACGATAAAAAAGAAATAAAGGTGAAGAATAACTCACAGAACTGAGACGAATGCTTTGTTACCTTAACTCAATAAACGCCCATGGTGTATTTGGATTGGTGCGCTTTTGAGTCCCAGGATAGAACTATGACTGAGACCGGTCGATGATACACCAACAATTAGAATCTACGAACTAAAGCTACTCTACACTCTCGGACTCTAGACAGACGGTGAGGGAAATTTAGATTTGTTGTTTCTCGCAAGAAGCAAGTGTCAGTATGCCGAATAAGAAGAGGAGATCGGTATTTCTAGGAGGAAGAGCCTTGGTCTCCAAGCTCAAGAAAACGCGTCAAATTAATACCAAATCCCGGAGATCATTTGTCCATTTACGGTCGAATCATGGAGATAACTCGTCCATTTAATATTGTATCTCGGCGGCATTAAAACTGAATCTCATTGTGTTTAATACTTTTTTGAACGAAGACATTAAACACAAGGCAAGAATCACCAAACCTTTAAGAGCCTTTAAGACAAGATCTTTGCTATTAAGGCTAAATCTTTCCAATAGGTTTCGCCCAAAAAGAATAAGCGTGTTGTGACCCAAAGGCCCATATTTTCCCGAGCTTCGAGCATTGGCATTGGTATCGGCACAGCGGCAGCAACGGCGCGCACATATAGTGTTTCCCTTCTCTCCTCTTAGCACTCTAAACTAGTCTACAAGTGTAATAGCATATATACACAAGCTAACAAGTTTTTCTTAGCAATGTGTGACTTTAAAACAACTTAAGTAATTTAAGTTGTAGGCTTCTTCAAGCCTAATCCCATTTCTCATTCAATGATAACCATCATTTGAACTATTAAATCATTAGGCTATAATGGCCAAATCGTTGGTCTAACAATCCCCCACATGAATAAAAATGACTCTAAACATATGACTAAAAGACTCAATTTCACTGGTTGGACTTTATCCTATTGAATAGACAGACATACAATCTTTTGAGAGTGTAGACAAAAATGTGTTGTGTCTGAGTAAGTAGCATTTTTCAGCTTTGAACCATTCATTATTAATATATGTTGGGTTTACTTGGCCAGGAGGTGAACATGATGTCTTGAACCACCCGAAAATTTAATGTAAACCTAGACAACAAATATAACCCAGCTCACTTTCTAGTAAAACTAAGTTCTCTATTATGTTCATTTTGGCCTTGAACTTTGCATGGTTTTTCATGAGTGAACTTGGAGAGTATAGCCTTACCTTCATTCTCCTAGAAAAGATATTTGTTTCGCACTCACTTAGTGATTTGCCGAACATTTGGATGTACAAAAGTAAACTCTAATACTTCACTTATCATCCAATTATTGGACTCAAATCATTAAAGTTTAACACTTATCCTCAACGTTCTACATGTTGTACTGTTTATCATCTTAGGAACTGAGTGCACTCTGAAGATATTATCTGATTTTGTTGTCCCTTTGAACCTACTTCTTGAGATCTCTAGTCATGTAGGTAGGGTTTCCACTAGACATTTTCTTAGTTCATAGGCTTTAAACCCAATCTTCTTGATGATTTTACTACTTGATCTCGAGACAGTCCTTTTGTAAACGGATCTGCTAGATTATCAGCTGACTTGATGTAATCAATGGTGATCACACCGGTTGATATCATATGTTTAATGGTTTTGTGCTGTCTCCTTATATGACAAGATTCACCATTATAGAGATTATTCTGTTCTCAGGCTATAGCCGATTGACTATCACAGTGAATGCATAGTACCAATACTGGTTTCTCCCACATAGGAATATCTTCCAAAAAATTGTGAAGCCATTCTGCTTCTTCTGCTGCTTTATCTAAAGCTATAAACTCTGACTCCATGGTGGATCGAGCTAACAAAGTTAGTTTGGAAGATTTCTAAGATATTGCTGCACCTCCTAGAGTAAAGACGTATCCACTTGTGGATTTCGAGTTTTTGGAATTGGAAATCCAGTTAGCATTATTGTATCCTTCCAATACTTGAGGTTCTCTACCATAGTGCAGCCCATAACATTTTGTATATTGTAAGTAATTTAGTACTCTAGTTATAGTTTTCCAGTTTTTATGTCCTGCATTGCTTGTGTAATGACTTAGTACGTTTTCGGTCGAGTACAGTTAGTCAAGCACATAAGACTTCCTATTACATGTGCGTACTCCACTTGTGACACTACTTCACCAGAGTTCTTGGTCAGATGAAGTTGTGAGTCAACAGGAGTTTTCGTAGTACCACTTGTATAGTTCTTGAATCTTTCAAGAATTTTTTCAGCATAATGACCTTCGGACAGAATAATTCCCATCGGAAGTTCGTGTGATTTTAATCCCTAAGATAACATCAGCAAGACCCATGTCTTTCATGTCAAATTTACTGTTGAGTAAATTCTTAACTTGTTGGATTATGTCCTTCTTGCTTCCTATTATAAGCATGTTATCTATATATAAATATAGCATGACATATGCGTTTTAAGTTTGTTTAATGTAGATACATTTATCACACTCATTTATGTTGAAACTATTTAACATCATTACATTGTCAAAAAAATTTATGCTATTGTTTTGGAGTTTGTTTAAGACCATACAACAACATAACAAGTCGAAAATTTTTGTGTTCTTGTCCTAGAGCATCAAACCCTTCAGGTTGTTTCATGTAAATTTCTTCTTCTAAATCACCGTTTAGTAAAGCATTTCTATATCCATTTGATGAATCTCCAAATCTCTTAATGCTCTGATTCCTATCAGCATTCGAATGGAGATTGTTCTTGTCACCGGAGAATATGTATCCAAAAAATCATAACCTTCTTTTTGTCTAAACCCTTGTACCATAAGTCTAGCTTCGTACTTGTCTATGCAGCCATTACTCTTCGTCTTTATTTTGAAAATCCATTTTCATCCTAGGGCTTTAAACCTTTTAGGGAGATCGGTTAACTCATTAGTATGATTTTGCATAATAGAGTCCATCTCACTGTTGATAGCTTCTTTCTAAGAGGAAACATCTGGTTTAGAAATGACTTTAGTGAAAGTTCTTAGTTTATTTTTGACCAGAAAAATTGTCAAAAAACATCACGGCTCTCTTGCTCCGTCTAGGTTTATCTTGTTGATTTTTTGAGTCAAACAAAGCAGTCCCAGAAGTACTAGGCTTGTGAATTGTGCTATCTCTTTTTTCATGAGTTCTCTTTGGATTTTGCTTATCCTTATATGGAAATGTGTTCAAAGAAAGATGAATTTCTTGATTTTATTACTGTATTGACATGGATATCTAGTATTTCTGATTTAAAAACTAGAAATCTATAGGCAAAATTGTTATGTGCATATCCGAGAAATATACAATCAACATTTTTGTGTCCAATTGTGACCTTTTTAGGAGGTGGGACACCCACTTTTGCCAAGCACCCCATATTTTGAGGTATTTATACGATAATGGCGAGCCTTTCCAAAGCTCATAAGGCGTTTTCCAATGACTTTGTGTGGAATTTGATTTAGGATGTAATTCGTGGTAAGTAGTGCTTCCCCCCACCCCCACAAATTATGGGGTACACCAGATTCCTGTAACATTGCATTCATTATCTCTTTCAGATTTCGATTTTTCCGCTCAATGATTCCATTAGATTCTAGTGAATATGGAGCAGTAATTTGATGTATAATGCCATTTCTTTACAAAATGCATTAAAAGTTCCAATGTATTCACATCCTCTGTCACTATGAACTATTTTGATAGTGCTACTAAGTTGATTTTCAACTTCTCTGTTATATTCCTTGAATTTTTCCAAGGCTTCATATTTGCTATGTAATAAATATACATAATAGTATTTGTTGTAATCATCAATGAAAGTTACAAAATATTGCCTCCTCTAGTTGGCATAAATTTTAAATCACACAAGTCCATGTGAATTTAGCCTAGAGGTTCACTTGTTCTTTGAACTTGAGGTTATGGTTTTTAGTGAGTTTTGCTTGTGAGCATACTTGCACATTTTTCTTTGATTGTTTTTCTTTTAGGTATTAGATTCAATTTCATAAGTTGTGAATACACTTATAGTTAACATGACCTAATCGTTTGTGCCAATTATCAAAAGAGTCAATGAAATAAGCAACTAAGTTTTTCTCATTCATTGAAACATCAAAAACTACATCGAAAGAAGTAGAAGCAACAACAACATTATTAGCAAAAACATTATTAGCTACAGTAGCAGCAGAAGTTGAAGTGCTAGCAGCGGAGATAGAAGCAGCAGCAGAGATGTTTACTCCGTTACGAAGGACAACTTGAACATACATATTGAGTATTACATCCTTTGGTAGGATTTTCCCACATACACCCCAAACTTAGTCAGAATCATCGTTCCTGCAATGAATTTGATTCCAAAACCAGCTTCATCCATCAGAGTTGCGGAAATCAAGTTCTTCCTCATATCAGAGCAATGCTTGACATTCTTAAGGTTGACTTCACGTCCAGAGGTGAACTTGAGTACCATAGTGCCAGCTCCAAGCACTCTAGACTTAGAGACGTTTGCCATTTGCAACATGTGATCCAGTGGACTTGGGCAGTATGAGCTAAACAACTCTCTGTTAGTACAGATGTGTGTGTTGAGGCACAAGTGTTGTATCCCCATTCTCGTGGGTTACTTTGTTGAACCATGCTACACAGTGATTACTACCACGAGATCTTCTTGTTCAGATTCACTTGATCATTCTGTTTCCCGGTGTTCTTGTGTCAGATAAACTTGGTCATTCAGTGATTACTGCCACCACACTCATCAGATTTGTGGCCCAATTTGCCGCAATTGTGACATTTCCCTTTGAACTTTTTCTTCTCATTGGGCTTAGTCTGCTTCTTGAAGCTTGTCAAAGAAACATGTTTTAGAGAAGATGAAGCAACAGCTTTGCCTTTTCCCTTGGACTTGTGTTGAACCATGTGCACATCATGTTGGGGAAGGACAACCAAGTTTTAACCACAGTTCCTTTCTTCGGTTTGCAGCCTGCTGAGAAGATCTTCAAGACTCATCTTCTTTCGCTTATGCTTGGGGTAGTTCTTAAAGTCATACCAACTTGATGGAAGCTTTTCAATGATGGCGTTTACTGTGAAGGGTTCATAGATTGACATGCCTTCAAATTCAACCTCTTGACAGATCAGTTGAAAAGCTTCCACCTGTTGCATCACCGATTTCGAATCCACCATTATGAACTCAAAAACTTTGCATCAGCATATTTATGACAACCAGCATCTTCAACCCTATCTTTCTTTTCTAGGGTTGTCCATAATGTCTTAGACGCTTTTTAGTCATAGTATACTTTGAAAAGCTTGTTCTCAAGGCAGTTTAAGATCCAGCCTTTACACAAGTAGTGAGAATGTTTCCATGCTTCCATAGTGTTAAACAACATTTTGTTTGTGTTACCTGGAGGAAGGTATGGCTGATCCTCTTTGACAAACTTTTCGAGCTGGAGATTTGTTAGAAAAAAGATCATCTTCAGCTTCCACGATTTGAACCCTTGGCCTTCAAATTTTTCTGGCAACGGTTCCATCGTTGGAGCTTATTGAAGCATGGGTACTGGCACAACTATATTAGCATGTTGCGCTGCAGCATTTTAACTAGTCACTAAGGAAGAACGTGTCCGCCCAATAAGATTCGACGTATCATCTCATCAGTCTGGTTGTCAACAGATAAACTAGTGTGTCCATCAAGCATTTGATCATCCATGGGTGTGTCTCAGATCGATGTGTCGTTGGTAAACATCTGAAATGATGAACACACTTGATCAGAATAATGTCACGATTTCTAAAAAAATTGAAATAATTCGTAAAATCTATTAAGATCTACAAATACTATTTCAAAAAAAATTTATTTGATTATAAAATTAAATAAACAATCTGCACAGTTTTTAGAAAAAATTTGCAAATTGGTTTAAAATAATTTGAAACCAATTCACAATATCATTTTTGTACATTTCTGTACATATACCTGCATTTAGTTATGTTTAGGCGTAATATATACTATCTAATTATTATATTCGATAAAAGTATCTAATCATACTTCCTTTAATCCTGAAATGTACATATAAAAATTTAAGAGTTTAATATGGTCCAAAAAGTTCATTCTGCGATTATCAAATTTAGTTTAGAAAATCAAACTCAATAATGTGAGGTCCGTCATCTTTGTAGTAATATAAAAGAATCCGATAAGAGAATTAAAAAACTAAATATCATTGTCGATTCGGACAGCGATGATGAGAGGAATACAAATGGGGAAAATTAGTTTCTTATTGTTGGTTAATATTAATAGGAGAAGAGGAGAAGACAAAAGGAAATTGCGTACCAAAAATAAGACACGTAAATTGTAGGAAGAAGACGTATGGTGTAAGTAATCTCATCTTCACAATCTGTTTTGGTTTATCTTACCAATCTGCTTTGGTTGTATCCTACGTGGCCATATCATCGGCTCCATTGGCCTAAAGACTCTAAACGATATTAACGAAATCAAAATAATTTTATAATCTTTCATCTACCAGAAAGATGATGTGGTCCGTTTCTTTTTTCTTTTTTTTTCACCTGATTTGAGTCAGCAATTTCTTACACATGATGCATATTAATGAAAACTCTTCTAAGTATGAATGCAAGGCTGATCAACCAGATAGATCAGGTAGTATCCGAGAGATTGCTGAGCACTTTATCAAAAATTCTACCTTTGTTATTTGGAGAGATAGAAGGCAAGTCATGGTTTAAAAAAGTACCTCGAATTCAGCGTGGAGTGGAGATAGACTTCGTCTGAGGCATTGTGCACTTGAGATAGTACCCTCTGTTCCGTCCAGAAAGCAATACCACCCAAGTTCTGAGTACTGCTTAGAATCTTTTCAAGAAGCGTCCATCATACACATTTAGCCCGTGAAAACCGGGTCTGTTGATAGGGGTCGGTTGCTTGTTTAAATTGTTCCCGACTTGGTTCACCTACTAACACCAAAATGTATCTTTAGGTTCATTTTGTATCTTGGCCATGCAGCCACTTCAGTTTCAGCGGCCCAAATAACTTCCCTTATATCATTATTCTTGTTATTAAAAAGTTTTGTTGTTTCTAGCTTTCTAGAAAAACTACAAGATCCAAGGAAAATTACAGAAATCCTCCGTTTTTGGGATTCTCCACAGAAGATGATCAAAGTTTGAGAAAACTGATTGTCCCAGGAAACAAGGTCCTGTAGGAATTCATGATATCGCCCAAGTCTGGAGAGCAAGAGGACACTCGAAAAGCACATGATTAACAATATCTTTTTCCACTCCACACCTATCATAAGATTCCTCACATTTCATACTCCTATTTCCTAAATTTGATTTTACCGCTAAGTGTCCTGAAAGTGCTTGCCAGAGAAAATGTTTGATTTTCTGAGGGGCATTAACTTTCAAGACTTTTGATTGTACGCCTCCTATACTTGGTTCAAAATAGATCGTTGTAGTTGTCGACATATTTCATTCTACCTAGTAGTCCGACTTGACAATATAACGTCTTGTCTTCGTAAAGTGCCATCTGAATCGGTCTGTCTAGGTCTTCTAGGAATGTGTATTCCCAATATCAGTTCAGCATCATGTGCCTGAAATAATTATTTAACCAACACTGCTCACCACAGTCGTGTGGACAATCAATTAATTCTAAAACCTAGAGATCCGGGTGGATATACCTCCCCTCACCCCTTGCATGTCTGGGTGATTATTTGGAATCCAAGGGTCAGACCATGTGCATATGGTATCACCGTTAGCCACCCTCTTAATTAGTCCTTTCATCACCAAAGCTCTTGCTGATGTAATGTTACGCCATCCGTAAGATGGCAAATTGGTTCATTTAGGCTCTAGGGGAGAAGTGCTAGGATAGTATCTGCTGCAGAATACTCGAGCCAATAAAGATTTTGGTCTATCTATAAGACGCCAAAGGTGCTTGGCTAGTAAAACCGTATTAAATTCTTCAATTGCACTAAAACCTAACCCACCCTCAGCTTTATCCCTACAAAGCTTCTTCCATTTATCCCAATGGATTTCTCTAAAGGAATCAGAATTGTGCCACCGGAAATCTGCAATTGCAGTGGAGACCTTCGAAGTAATATATTTGGGGAGGCGATAGCACGGCATCACATACGATGGGATATCCGTGAGAACGGACTTGATTTAAACTTCTTTTCCTCCCTTTGAGAGGAATTTTACTGATCATGAGTTTATTTGTTCTGTAATTTTCTCTTTAAGAAAGCCAAAGACCTTCCTGTTTGTTCTGGTAGGCCGAGATAAGTTCCTATCCCTCCTATATTTGTAATATTAAGGCATTCTTGGATCTCATGTCTCCTAAGATAATCAACAGCCTTCCCAAACTGTATAGACGATTTGGAAAAATTTATTTGGTGCCCCGAAATTTTTTAATATTCCTTTAAAACATGTAAAATAGTGGATGATTGCTCCTTGTTTGCTTTGAAGAAAAAGAGATTGTCGTCTGCAAAGAGAAGGTGAGAAACTGTATGGCAAGATCATTCTATTGCTATCCATGTTAGCTTCTTTTGTACTTTGGCCCATCTAATTTTTGCTATTAACGCTTCTATGCATAAAATAAAAAGATAGAGGGTGGGGGGTCTCCCTGCGCCTAGCCCACTATTCGGAGGCACACGTTCTTAAAGGACACCATTTATTAATACTGAGTAGCAAACCAAAGATATACTTGACATAATGCCTTTTGACCCATGTTTCATGGAAGCCCAACTTGGATAGTAACTTTTTCAGGAAACTCCATTCAACTCTGCTATATGCATTGATCATGTTTGGTTTGATTGCCATATATGAGCTTTTAACTTTTTATTTGTCTTTAGCACATGAAACATCTCGTGAGCAATAAGGATATTGTCGAAGATCAGTCGGCCAGATATAAAATTCAATTGAGTATCATATATTTGGCGAGGTAAAATCTTCTTTAGACGCAACATACCACTTTTGATATGGTTTTGTATGCTACATTACAAAGACTTATTGGTCAAAAATCTACCATCTTTGTTGGTCGTTGTGCTTTTGGGTAAGACAGATTTGTAATATTTAATTCTGGTTCAATTTTCCATGTCTCGATGAAGTTATTAACCAAAGAGACTAAATCTTGTTTGATAACTTGCCAGGATTGTTGAAAAAAGAGGAATGTCATTCATCTTGGCTTTTTAATAATTTGGTCAATTCCCTCAAGGGAGATAACCGATTTATTGGTCCCATTTGGAGATAACCGATTCTTAACGTCTTCTTCCTTAATTTCTTCTTTCGTATCAACCCATCATCCTTGTTCATCGAAGCATCGAATTATCATACTCTTTGCTCTTCTTTGCTATGTTAAGGAAAAGTTTGGACTAGATACCCAAAGGACCAACGAGACTCGGAGTGCATGTCCACGATGACTCGGACATGGACTGAAGACGACTCTAACGTGGACTGAAGATGACTCAAACACAGCTTCACAGCGACTCGGACGTGGCTTCACGACAACTTGGACAACACAGTGGCATCAATGAATCGAATCACGATGGACCTCGCATCATGACAAACCCTACACATTGTAGTGGATCAAATTGTAACATGAAGTCACTGCACCTGATGGACCGAGTCAACTTCACTTTGAACAGCCCAGATACTCGGCTCGACTCACGTAGTCGGGTCGCCTATCTTACTTAGTTTTTCATTTTCTACTTTTTAGGTTTAATGGGGGATAAGTATAAATACCTCCTTGGTGTTACAAAGATTTTTTATCTAAGTTTTACCGTTGTTTGAGAAACATTTGAGCCTTATATTTTTGTAATTCCAGAACAAGAATCCTTCTTTAGTTTTATGATCTTTTATGCAATTTTAGTTTAAGTTTCATTCAAGTCTTTTTCATCCTATCTTCTATGATCATGTCATCCTCTTTGATTGTTATTCTGTTTTATTCACCTATGTGTTCTGAGTAGATTAGCTAGTGTTCGTGAGGGAGTGGATTAGACAAGCGTAGATCTTAAAGCTTACTAGGCCGCTTAAGAGTAGATTTTTCTCTGGTTTCTCCTGTTTTGGTGTTGTTAAATGCTTATTTCGTTCTGATCAATCAAAATGCGTCCATAGACGTTTAGTACTCAAAAGGTGTAATGAACTGTCTGATTTAACCATTTCATAGATTTGTATTCTTAGCACAAGAGATTGAATATCTAAGGTGGTGATTAGGCTTGATTAGTTTTTTCTTCACTCCAGTTAAGTTGTTAAACTCTTATGATGATAAGGTCTTTAGATAATTTTTCTGAGTTTTTCGCCACGAGAGTGGATTCATTAGGTATGGACTAATTGCCTAGAAACTTGCTCTCTTAGAGTTTTGTTAAGCGATTTAGTAAATTTACGTGAGGCGCTGGTCCATGATCTCTATCCCTCAAGAGCCCCTTTTTCTCACTATTGCTTACTTCCTTGCGATAGTTTTATTTCTGCTTTCGCTGCATTCTGATTTTACTACACCTTGCTTTCACTGCAGTTTTACACATTGCTTTTACTTCTCTTAATTTAGACTTGTGTTTTGCTTAGTACTTTATATTATTGTTTCTTGTTGTTTGAATTACTCGCTTAGGTTGGTAGATAATAAAACCATTGAACTGATTTGGCTTGAATTAGAGTAGTCTATCACATTCTGATTGCTAGTTACACTCCCACTTGGATTGACACCTATTATACTACATCGACATCTTAGAGTAATATGATTTGACAAATAGGATAAAATCTTGTTATTAGGACACACAATGCATGTTGCCATACATTTGAGCAAGTTGAACGACAGAAGGTAAGTTTCAATTTTAAATATAAGTATTTCATTTAATTTAAACGTTAATAATGTTTTTGGTTTTGTAGACTATTAAAATGGGTGTGTACCAGATTAGATCAACCTGATGAAGGATTCTCACACCATCAAGAAGACTGGTGCGATCGAGAACAGTGTTGGAGTTGGTAGAGAGGGTCGAGCATAGGAAAGAAGAGATCCTCACACAACTCACTCAGGATAGAGAGGGGTCTTCGGTTGAGTTATCTCGGGATGATATCAACCGTATCGTCGTTGAGGTATGCTTGTGATCCAATACTTTATTTTGTTACATTATATTAAGTAAAATTTATAAACGTCTAAGTTTTTTTGTAGAAAACCCTTGCAGGAAGGGACGATAATTTGGATTCGGTACGCTTGCCACCGCCGATGGGTTGCCAGTAGGTGTTGACCAAAGTCAGGGGATATAACTCAGTCAACGGGAGCGGTATGAGCTTGTAGATCTCCGGGTAAAGCACGAGTACATGCAGCAAACACTAGAGTATACATAGGTCTCACTACGCTCGTATCAGGAGAGGCAAGAGAAGACTGAAACACAAATGGCCCAACTCATGCGAATGTTCGACACCCCTTGATCTTTCCCATCGGATACTGAGACCCAAAACCCAAAGATTCAGTTTAGGACCATACTATATATTGTATAAAAACTTATTTATTAAAAACAAATTATTTAATATAAAAAAAGTTTTTACAAAATTATTTAATTTAGTTTTTAAAATAATTAATATAACTTAAAAAAAAGAGTTAATTATATATGTAGTCGTCGGTTTCCGTCAGTCTTATCCGACGGTCACCGATGGTCATTTAACCGTTCGACCAAATCCCGATGGCAACCGACAGACAACATTTTGACAACAACCGATAGAACAAGTCCCAAAGGCAACCGACAGGCACCAACGATTCAGATCCTGACGACAGTCAATGACTTGTATCCAATGACACCCGACGGCCACGACTGACGCTAGCCAACTGGAAAAAACCGATGGCAATTGACGAGTCTAACCAACGACAATCGACAGAATTGTTGTCGGATGAAATCGTCAGTTTCTATCTATTTAACTGACCAGAACCAACATAATTCAATATTCCGACCACGCTATTCTATCCTGTTAGTTTTTTTGTCAAATGTATATTTTCCGACAGGAAACTGACGGGATTGATAGTCGGAATTAGTAGTATTTTCTTGTAATGTTAGTGTAATGATGGAAAACATTGCTAGAAGGACATTGAGTCTTAGTATGATTATTTGTTAGGTGTAAGACATTTGTTTAGGCTAACTATTAGATCTATGTTTTGTCCTTGGAAACATATGGATCTAAAATCACATTAGACCTATTGTTTTCTCCTCCTTAAGGAGACATATGGATGTAAAATGTATTATTTTGGAGTTGGTTGTTCAAAGCTTCATGCATGTTGTTATACTGAGCTCTCCTTTTGTTCGACCAACTCTTATGGCGAGTAAACTAAGAGTCCATAATCTTTTGTAGATTCAGCAAGTATTTTCCACCATGTATCTTTGAGTTCCAATGTTTGGATAACTTTCACTTTTATTTTATTTCGATGCTATGTAGGGATTTATCATGTAGAGTATTTTTCTTTTTTTCTGAATTTATAATCCATAACTTTTAAAGTTAATCGAAACAGCTCTTTGACAAAAAAAAACTGCTATACGAAATTGAACATATGATATATCATAATAAGAACTATTATATATATATATATAGTGAAATAAACTAAAGTTGATAAGATTTTTTAAAGAATTATGTATAAATTAAAAATTATAAAGAATATGAAATTTCTGTATAAAATAAAATTAAACAAGATAATATATCCCATATAAAATAGTATGAAATGGATATATAGTCTATAGAAAAATCTAATAACATATTCATTTTTTATAATAAGTTTTGGTCATTTAAAAAAGTTAAATCATAAAGAAAATAACCTATTGTTTATAAAAACATTAGATTTGAATTAGGTTTTTTATGAAAAAATATATTATATAAATAAAAAACAAGTTAAAAGGAAAAATATAATAAAAGAAATTAATATATAATGAAAAAGGTAGGATGAAAATATTATGTAAGATATAAAGTAAAGTCGACGATTTATTTTCCCTCGATAATTTCAAAAGTTTTCATATATTCCCAGTTCTCTCCCTCGTTAAATTTGTCCCTACTATAACTTTTGCTAATCTAATTCCCCCTCTTAAACTATTAAAATTGTATTTTCCCCCGATGGTATACATGGTGGTTATCGCGTATAGTAAACTATGGTTAACTTTAATTTAAACCTGAATTGCTCTTAAACCTTAATCGACCAATCCGTGACCCGATTACAGAGCCATTTTTGCTTAACCAAAACCCAATTAAAACAAAACCTAAACCTTAAACTATCGCAAACAAAATTGGCAAAAAGAATTTGGAGAAAAAAAAACCTAGAAAGACGAATCAACAAAGAAGCTTGGAATTGGCTCGAATCTGTGATGGGAAATCTAATTTTGGCTATGGAAGTGGATAGTTTTACATGAAGAAAATTTGACTCAGCATGTTCTATTCGATACGGGTAGGAGGTTGTCACATGCGTCTGAATTTCATATTTCTGTATGTGGAAAGAAGTATATATATCACCATATACTAGATGATTTAGTCGAACCTGAAAGATCTTCACGCGGAGGAGATGAATTTCAGACAATCAACGAGATGGAGAAGGAGATTCGTGAGAAATACAACTTTGATGTGGAAGAGAACATCAGTAAATAGAGCGACGAGGCTCCAATCCGACACAACGAGGTCCCTGAGAGTGCGAGCGAGGAGGATGAAGACATTGAAGATGAAGAGATGCGTAGTGAAGAAGACAAAGATGAAGACAGAGAAGATGAAAGCATCGATGAAGAGGAAGTTGAACACAAAAATGAAGACAGAGTTGAATACAAACGTAGAGGAAAGAAGAAGAAGAAGAAGAAGAAGAAGAAGGACAAGAACAAGAACAAATTGTCTAGAGGCAATGGGAAATTGTTTGTTGGACAAGAATTTTTCTCAGCTAGAGCCTTCAAGAAAGCTGTGTTGGATCATGCTCTAAGCGAGTGTAGGAACATCAAACAAACCCGGTATGATAAAACAAGTTATCTTTTGAATGTGTAGGTGTCAGATGTAGTTGGAGAACTTATGCATCAACTAGAGTTCAGTCTGAGAGATGGGTAGTTAGGAACTTTAAATCGAAGCATAATTGCTATGAGAATGGCCAGTGCAAGCTAATGAAGGTGCCAGTGCTAACACAATTGTTTGTTGACAAGATTAGAGTCGAACCTGACTACTTTATGCCACAAAAAATGAAAGAGTTATTATATCAGAAGTGTAGATCGATGTGACAAGGGCTCAATGTCAGTCAGCTAGGAATAGAGCTTTACAGTGGATAAAGAAAGAGTATGATGAACAATTTGGGGGATTAACAGACTGCCGAGCTGAAATCTTAGAGTCAAATCTGGGCTCGACTTGTGTTATTGAGTCGACTCTGAATGGTGAAGGTCTTGATGTGTTTTCAAGATTTTATGTCTGCTTTAAGGTCCTTAGAACATCTTGGAGACAGGCATGTAGACCGCTTATAGGTGTTGATGTTTGCTTTCTAAAGGGAAAATTTAAAGGTCGGCTTTTAGTTTTAATTGGTAGAGATGGGAAGCCTGTTACTTTGGAAGGGAGACTTGAAAAGCCTAGTGCACTTGCACAACCTGAAAGGAAGAATAGAAGCAACATAGAAAAAAGAAAGAAAGGTCAGGATGAAAGTCTAACAAAGAAAGCTGATCCAACCAAGAAGAGAGTTATGCACTGTGGGATTTGTGAAAACCTAACCATAATGCTAGGTTTCACAAGGGTAAACGAGCAAAGGTTTGTGTTGATTTACTTTTACTACAAGATCTATACCTAGATCTAGATCTAGATGAATCAGATTCATAGCTAGCAAACTTGTTTTTACAAAGGATGTGGAGGGAGATTCTTCTCAACAACAGAGTGGAGCAGCCACTGTTCAGCTCCAAAGTGAAGCTGCCACATCTCACCAACAAGGTCACTTTCATGCCGAGTCTTCACAAGGCATACTAATTCAGGAAAACTGAAGATTAAGCAAAGTGAAGGAAATAAAATCGATCTATGAAACTCTTCCTTTTGTTTTCTATTTAAGTATGCTTTTGTAATGCTTTTGGAATGTTTTGGAATGCTTTTGTTTTCCTATTAGGTCGGCTGAAATTGTGGATCTCTCTAGTTTTTGGAATGCTTTTAGCAATTGTTAACATTTTATTACACTAGTAGAAGTGGTCCAATCTATTTGTTATATTCACATGTGTCCTACTTTAGTTTGAACTAGGACATGTGCTGTAGCTTTCAATGCATCGATCTGTCCAAAATGACAAAAGTACAAACTTTCACATGGTTTCACAAGTCATTGACTCATTCCAACCATTGTCATTACAAATAAAAGCATTACAACAAAAACATTAGAATAGAGCAATAGCAATTCAAATATTGTCATTTATCAAAAACGTTGACGACACCACTCACAGTTTCATGATCCCAACAATGATAATAACGCTTAAAACTAAGGACGCAACAACCCATGTTCAAGTTTCTTCTTTTGATGCTCTAGACTATTGCAATCCAATTCCATCAAATGTTTCTCAATCTACTCAATTGAATTCTTATTCTTTCAATCTCGTTGAGAATTGCATCGTCCATTTACTTGAATAAGTGCTCTTCAATGGCAAGCTACAAAGAAGCTTAAAAATTCACTACACATCAATGTCGAGTCCAATACACATCAATCATATAGACATACTTTATTAACATAGGTCAATTGACAACGATAATACTGTCGACTTATGTTTAGCTCTGACTTCGACGTCCTCAACACAACGTCGGAGCCACACCAACACTTAGAAGGAATCCCGTTAATGTTACGCACCCTAAGCCCATAATTTGAGTGACGTGAAGATTGTCCCGTTAAATTACTCATTTTCTTCTCTCCCTACTAATTTCAATCAAAAAACCACAAGAAATCTGAAGAACTCTGAAGAAAGTTTGGTCTTTTTTACAAAAATCGTGAAATAAGTTCTCGCCAATTTCTAATTTTTTAATGAAGAGGAATCGAGTACATGGGTCTTCAATCGGTGCCGGTTAGTCTTAGAGAATAGTCCATGTTCGGTTCATTTTAACGAGTGAAATTATTTAGTATCGGTTACATCGATTTCAACCGGATTTATACCATGAGGAAAAATTACAATTTTAATAGTTTGACAGGGAGAATTAGATTAGCAAAAGTTATAGTAAAAGTAAATTTAAAGAACTGAGTAAATAGATCCTTGATCCTATAAAGTATTAAACTTGTCACTGTTCTATAGCTATACATTCAATTAATTCAAAACTAGTTGTTATCCATGCTAATTTCTCAAAATATAATAGAGTATTGGATATCAATGTCTTAGTCTTTAACCATTTTTTGGTTTTTCATCATGTGGCCTCTTCACTGTCTATTTATTTATTTATTTATTACGTTTTATGATTTATATAAACGACGGCAAACGTAAAAATCCCTATTTGTTTATAATATACTCCACTTGGGAAATGGAAATGTATATACTAATATTTTGTGCGATTCGGTATTAACCCTGATTTGATTTTTTAAAAAACCTGATTGATATTTGTAAGAGTATATCTCAACCATCTGGCAGGACTAATACGTAGAATTCATTTTTTGGGGTCAAAATTATAATAGTATATAATAATTATAATGAAAGAGAAAAACGAGTGGATGTAAAGTAAAACCACAAATTTTCTTATTTATACACTCCGATCTGGCAAATCTCAATTCTCAAACACACAACAAAAAATCAAAATCCCCACCTCTTCTTCTTCTTGCCAGTTGCACCGAAACTCTCAAAAGCAAACCATCCAAATTGGGTAAGCAGAAGAAGAAGATGGAGAATGGAGCAACAACAAGCACAATTACAATCAAAGGGATTCTGAGTTTGCTAATGGAAAGCATTTCAGAGGAAGAAGGAGCAAAGAAAGTTGTATCGCTGGGAATGGGAGACCCAACTCTATATTCTTGTTTTCGTACAACACAAGTCTCTCTTCAAGCTCTTTCTGATTCTCTTCTCTCCAACAAGTTCAATGGTTATTCTCCTACCGTCGGTCTTCCCCAAGCTCGAAGGTTATTTTCGTCTTTTTCCCTTCTATCTCTCTCTGTCCTTAGACATGCCAATTTCGGTTTCTTTGTCTCACCCGAATCAGAAATCACCGATTGGAAATTAGATCTTAATTTGATCTATTTATTTTTTTGGTTTTTTTTTTTACATAATGAGAATATTATAACTTTTTTTGGAACACCAAAAAAACGACAGAAAATTTAAACATTGCTTTATAAAGAAAATCAAATTAATGATGAAATTTGCTAGAAAATCGTTACTAGGCTGATTGATATATCAACATGCAAATAAACCGTATAAAACGAGTTAAAATAGAACTTGATTTTCCATTATTTTTGTTTGTGTACCAAAGAAAAAAAAACGACTTTTGTTTTTGACCTTTAAAATCATCTGACACTGACTGCAACGCTATGTTGGCTGTATTTTTGTTTTTATAATTTGTAATAAGAAAAAGTAAACAATGAGCGAAATCAAAACAAAGGAAAAAATACTAACTTGCAAATCAAGTCTCACACATTTTTTTGTGGTAATAAAACAGGGCAGTTGCGGAGTATCTATCACGTGATCTTCCATACAAACTGTCACAGGACGATGTGTTCATAACATCAGGTTGCACGCAAGCGATCGATGTAGCATTGGCAATGTTGGCTCATCCCAGAGCCAATATTCTGCTTCCAAGACCTGGTTTCCCGATCTATGAACTCTGTGCTAAGTTTAGAAACCTTGAGGTTCGCTACTTCGATCTTCTTCCAGAAAACGGATGGGAGATTGATCTTGACGTTGTTGAGTCACTTGCAGACGAAAATACTGTTGCTTTGGTTGTTATAAACCCTGGTAACCCTTGCGGGAATGTGTATAGTTACCAGCATTTGATGAAGGTTAGCTTGAGATTTTGTAACCACTGTTGTTTCTTCATTCTTGTTTAAAGATTGATGTAAACTCTTGTGTATCTTTTTCGGGTGTTTGCAGATTGCGGAAACTGCGAAAAAACTCGGGTTTCTTGTGATTGCTGATGAAGTTTACGGTCATCTTGCTTTTGGGGGCAAACCTTTTGTGCCAATGGGTGTGTTTGGATCTATTGTACCGGTCCTGACGCTTGGCTCTTTGTCAAAAAGATGGATAGTTCCAGGTTGGCGGCTCGGGTGGTTTGTAACAACTGATCCGTCTGGCTCGTTTAAGGATCCTAAGGTTGGTAATCATTTTACAAATTGATAATGCAGAGAGCGCAAATAAGCCGTTTACCGATTGAAATCTTGTATCAGATCATTGAGCGGTTTAAGAAATACTTTGATATTCTTGGTGGACCAGCGACTTTTATTCAGGTATATATAATATTACTTAAATTCAAAACCAGCTTCTGTAGTTTCTGATGATCTTAAGACATTAATTTAGCTTTTGGTTGTTGTACTAGGCTGCAGTTCCTACAATTTTGGAACAGACAGACGAATCATTCTTCCAGAAAACGTTGAACTTATTGAAGAACTCTTCAGATGTTTGCTGTGACTGGATCAAGGAGATTCCTTGCATCGATTTCACGCATCAGCCAGAAGGATCCATGGCAATGATGGTAAGCATATGTATGGTTTGTATATATTGTTGTTACACATATTGACAAAATGGTCTTGACTTCTATTTCTGTATTTCGTTCGTTCAGGTTAAGCTGAATCTCTCTTTACTTGAAGATGTAAGCGACGACATCGACTTCTGTTTCAAGTTAGCTAGAGAAGAATCAGTCATTCTCCTTCCTGGTAAGTACATTATTTCAGTCTCTAATGATGATTTTTACAAGTAATCTTTGTTCAAATATTCTCTGGATGCGGCTGAGCAGGGACTGCGGTGGGGCTGAAGAACTGGCTGAGGATAACTTTTGCAGCTGATGCAACTTCGATCGAAGAAGCTTTTAAAAGGATGAAATGTTTTTATCTGAGACATGCCAAAGATTCAACTCATACAGTAGTTGATTTCTGATAGCTAAAATGTGCTTCAACACACGTACACTGATACACACAGTATACAAAACCTGATATAAAATAAGCTCTACTGTAATAACATTAACTATAAAAAATAAAATAAAATACATGCCGAAAGAAGTAATTTATAAAAATAATACAGAAATGACGTTCATACACCATATATTACCTCATATATTAGCTATGGTCATAATAACCGAAATCAAAAAATCCAACTGAACCGGACCAAAAAAAGAAGAATTGAACCAAATTAGAACCACTTAAATAACCGAACAATTCTGAAATTTGAGAACCAAAAAAAACTGGAACCGAACCACAATCGAACCAGAACCAAATAGTTAACCAAAAAATTGAAATACAATTGTATATTTAAAAATAATTATTTCTATAGAACTTAATAATCAAAATATCCAAAATTGTAATTATAAATCTAAAAATTTGTTAATTGATTTGAATTAAAATTACTAAAAAACTGAAATATTCAATTTTTGCTAATTAATTTATGCTTTTTAATGTTTTTTATTTTATTTTAATAAAATTAAATAGAAGTATCTGAACCGGAATCGAACCAAAACCGATCCAAATTTTAATTGGTATCCATTGGTTACCAAATTTCATAAACCGAAAGAATCGGAACCGGATCAAAGCAAACCGAATTTTTGTTGATACCCATTAATTATCATTTTTCCGGAACCAAAAAAACCAACCCGAATCGAACCAAGGAACCAAATGCTCAGAGCTACGTCATATTATTAACAAAAATGCTTGTATTAAATACTTATTAATAAATCAGTGTTAGTAATATCATAGTGGGCCAAATGTCGGAGATCTGATTTGGAATATCTACAGATCTAAATGGTAACAGGTGAAGTGGAATCTGGTTGACTTTTTTTCAGTGAAATTTGGCTGAATAAGTTAAAATCAAATGGTGCAACTAGTCTTTGACCTAGTGGCAGGTGGTAAGTCTACTAAAGGCAGGCGCACTTGCACATCCTGATCGAGTCTCGCCACCTATACTATGTAGGAACTTGGCTAATGGGCTGACCTGTTGTGCCCAAATGTTGACAAAAAAGTTAAAATCAAATGGTAATAGAGAAATCTAATTGAATTTGTTGAAATTTAAAATATTAGCTTAGTAAGAAAATAAATAATATTGTGCCTCATAAAATAGTCCAATGAAACCTAGATTTATATACTTGAAGAATCAAATCTTAACTTGATTATACCGAAAACTGAAAGGGTATCCAAAATACGTGAGATATAATTATGTACCTAAAAGTAATTTTTTAACTAAAAAATAATATATATTTTTGTCAACATTGTGTCACAACTAGTCGGCCCATTAACCAAGTTCCTACATAATATAGGCGGTAGGACTCGATTCATGGATGTGCAAGTGCATGCGCCTTTAGTAGACTTACCATCTGCCACTGAACTAAAGACCACTTGCAAAAAAAAATTAAATAATCATAATTATTATTCATTCCAATCTTTATTTAATTTGTGAATTTTGTTAGATAGTTTTTTAATAAATTTATAATTTGTTTTTATTTTGAAAAGATTACACAATTTTGAACCCGATCAAAATCGAATAATTCACATAATATTCAGATCTTTAACAAACTACTACAATCGAACCATACTTGATCTATATCAAATCAAGGTCAATACAAAAAATATGTCTGAATATGTGTTATGTGAGTGAAATCGAAAACATGAAAATTTTAACAGCATGATTAGAATCCACACGGAACTTGAGTGCTCTATATTTAATGAAGGAATATACAATTTAGATTTATAATTAATTATACATTATTTAGATATTAATTAAAAGAATTAAAAAATAAAATAGTTGTGAAAATTTTGTATATGCAAATAGTAATAGCTGAATTGTGAAATGGGCTAAATCCAACTCAATCTAGCTGAATAGCTAAATTGTGTGTTACCATTTAGACATGAGGTATGATAAGGAAACTACAAAGATTTTGTAGTCTTATATGGATATATGGTTGTATTGGAAGTACATTTTTCCTATAGTATTCAACTCGGTATTGGGTGTAATATATCTTTGATTATTCGATATTTTTCTATATTTGAAGCTTCAATATTCTAGTCAATCGCTTCTGTATTTTTCATTGCAATTATTTCGAGGAACAAAAAGATAGACAAAAATAAAAGAAATTAGTTTAACATTGTACATGGAAGCTTCCGACCAACGAATCAATTTTAAGAAGTCTGCAATAACATTTTGCTCCAAAGTAAATACATCTCTCAAAGAAGCTATCAAAGGTTTCTTCGAGATTTCCTCGGAACAAGGTGAAGGTAAGTACCTTGGTCTTCCACAATGCTTTCATAAATCAAAGAGAGTCATGTTTACCTTCATTGAAACAAAACTTACCAATCGAACTTCCACCTAGTTTTCCAAAACTCTGTCATTGGGTGGTAACAAAATCCTTCTCAAAGTCGTCGCCATGACATTTCCAGTTTATGCGATAACATGCTTTCAACTTTCCAAACATCACTGTCAGAGAATCACGAGTGCTATGACAACATTTTGGTGGAACTCATGTGACAAGAAGAAAAAGATCTCATGGGTTGCATGGAACAACTATGTAATAGTAAAACAGATGGTGGACTGGGTTTTTCGGTATCTGAAATCTTTTAATCAAGCTTTGTTAGTAAATAATCTTGAAAATTCTTGGCTTAACCACATTCCTTGGTCTCTCGGTTTTATAAATTCTGCTATTTTCGGACCAAGGACTTCTTAGACAGTCGTGTTGGCTCGCAGTCCTCTTATGTCTGGCACAGTATTTTATATGGTCTGATCCTCTTGATAAAAAGGTTCATGAAACACAATGGAAATAGACACAATATATATGTTTGGTCAGAAAAATGGATTTTTGATCAGATACCATGACCTCCAATTAGCCGAGATATTTATTTTAACGTTTGTCTCAAAGTTATTGATCTACTCACTAATCAGTATGAAATTCAAATATGATTCAGCAACTTTTCCATTCCATGATGCACAGCGGATATTGCATATGATACCATCAGCGTTGGAACCAATTATATAGATTTGGGTTTATAATGCTAATGGCATCTATTCAGTGAAGAGTTGGTTATTGGCTGGCCTGGAACTTGGGACAACTTCTTTCACCGCCAGCCCAGGATGATATTACTAAACTACATGCCAAAATTTGGAAATTGGTTGCAGCGTCCAAGATTAAGATGTTTTTATAGCGTGCTCTGTCCGGTGCTTTAGTGAGCATTACAACAGACATGTGTATGATATGCCAATTTTGTACAGAGGCAATTAGTCATATGCTTTTTTTGTGCAACATAGCATGACAAATTTTGGCACTGACACAAATACTGCAACCTCCCAATGATTTCTCTCCATCATCACTTGTTTATAACTTCACTCATATTCTTCACATCGCTCAAGACTTCAATGTCCCTTCTACGATCTGACATAGTCTTCCTTGGATTCTATGGCATATTTGGAAGATATGTAATGCAATTGTCTTTGGAGGTAAGATTGACAATGTACGATACAACACCGACACATAACAATTTGATGCCTAAAGCAATTTGAAAAATTGATATCCTAATTTTCTATTATAATCAAATGAAATTTTTGTTGGCTCTTTCATTACATATATAAGAGTATTTCCAAACATGAAGACTACTAAAATATTTAAATAAGTAAAAAACCAGACGTAGGTATTAGATAATAGTAATCAACCTAAAACTCAATTATCTATTATTTTAGTAAACTCTTAAGTCATAGTTTTATCTACATTTATACCTTCAAAGCTAATATAATCAAGTTAACCATCAGCAAGTTTTCTATAAATTTTATAAAAATGTCTTGAGTTGTGTTATGTATCTCAATAATTTGTTGAGGTATGATTTTATAACATATATATATGATTAAAAAGTATCACATAATAAATAAAATATATCATAGCTTAATAAATTAAGTAATAAAATGATGAGATAGAGAAGTTATTGTAGATATGAGTTCTTAAGCATCAATTGTTAATAAAATTAAACAATTTGGGGTTAAACATCATTTTTATCGCGTTTAGTCATATTTTGTTTCACACTTGCATATTTGTAAAATTGCGGGTTTAATACTTGTAGAGTTACATATTTATTAGAATTTGTGGAGCTTATGGTTCAATTAAAAACATAAGAAAAGAAGAAGAAAGAAACATATAAATAGGCCATAATTAATTAGGTTGTTATTTATGAAAGAAATTTAAAGAATCAGATTATATTTTAAAAAAATATCAAGAAAAAAATTAGATTAAATTTTAAATCAGTTCAAATTAAAGGAAAACAATAAAAGAAAGTGAAGGAACAATAAAAACAGAACATAGGATTGGAACTTGGGTCTAACAATGATAGTATCACTTAGCTATGCTTACCTAATAGACTAAAGAAAACTATTGTCTAAGTGATGCCCTAAACATTTTAAATATAAGCTGCTGCTTAAAATCCTTGCAGGATCGGGCCTGATGATATTTGGTTCATGAAATCGTTGAGGATGCGTGCCATTGGGTCTCACTTCAGCATAATACTCCAGAGCTATGACAATCCTCTCATCTCTGGTTGTGCCCACATTGGACTCCTCCTGGACCAGGATCTCTTATGTGCAATTTTAATGTATCTTGGACCCATGCGAATTCTTTGTTTGGGGGAGCTTAGATATTATGAGATCATTTTGGGGTCGCCATCTTTCATGGCCGGAACGCATATTCTCCTAGACAAACTCGGATATATGCTAACTTTCACTTTCTCCTGCTTCTGTTGGAAGATTTTCTTAAGTTGTGGTTTTTACGCCTGGAGATTGACATTAACAACAAGAAACTTATTGAGGCTATTACAAATCCTACAAAATTGCCAACTTACCATGGATGGGTTCAACAAATTCATCAGGTTTGTTATCGTTTTGAGAAATGCCTCTTCCACCTTTGTCACTTCTAACCATGTTGCGCATGCTATAGCAGGTAGTATTACTAAAAATCATCGATGTCAAGGTTATTTTGCCATAGGATATCCATCTTGGTGACTCAACTTATCCTAAATGACGATGTGTCTCCCTCTATTTAGTCCCAGCTCTTATTTGTTTTAATTACAACCTCTATGAATAGTTGGAATCGCAGTTGACTATGTTGTCTTTTTGGCAATACGATTTAATTTTATTTTTGTCTGATGTATAGGTTTGAATCCGATTTAACATAGTTAATGTTGATGCTAGAGATCGGTTTCAACTAAGGACTAAAACGGATAAAAATTAAGTAGATCAAAGATATAACAGAAAAAAGGAACAATGATTTTATTAAACTCTTCAAAGTACAAGATTTCGATTAAAATTTCTCTCCGATTACCATTACTTGCGTTCCTCTCAACCTAACTCTCTATTTATAGACCTAGGCTCCAACTACTCTCTACTCCTTCTCCGCTTATTTCTCAATTTGACTTCGCCCACCCGTTTCCTCTTCTTTCGGCGTAATCTTCGGAGCTCGGTGACTTACTCAACTGAAGTTCAACCTCTTCTTATCTGCTTGGATTATCCGTCTGCAGTCGTTGTGGGCCAAGTTACATGAGTCGAGAAGTGGGCCGTAAATGGATCTGAGCGAAATATAGGAGTGATTGGGCCATGTACAACCAATAGCCCTCCAGCTCGTTTGGTTTGGTATTTATGCCAAATATGGGAGCTATATTCTCGGAGTCCACTTATCGTATCCCTTTTATTCCTGCTTTTAAATTTCAAATTAAGCCTCTATTTGGCGGCTCAGTTTCTTGTTGCGGAATATCCTCTTGCGATAACATCCCTTCATATTTCCTTTGTGTATATATATACATGCGGTTCTCTCATTATTAAGCACAACTCAAAGTAGAAATTCATAAACTAGGTCATCAGGAGAATTATGGGTGAAAATAGTTCGTCGGCGGCAGATCGGTCTCGTAGCTCTAAATCTCCCAGTACGTCTGACTCCTATTACTTGATTCATTCTTTTTTTTGAAAAAGGTTAACTTTTAAACTTTTATTTTTGTATATATTTTTAGGGAAATTCCAAAGCTGGAACTCATCCTCTCATCATGGTGGCTCCAGACCGCGGTCTCTGGTCTATCATCGCTCGACTGCAAGTGACAAGTGCAAACTTCCCCCTCCTCCTCAGCCCGGTCCCAATCAGCCCGATAATGCTGGAAGAGGATCGGGTTCAAGAGAACCTTCTCCGAAGCAGACTCGCACGTCAAGTGACGGTCGTGAAGAAGAAGAAGAAGCTTGTGATCCCGACGTTCCCAGAGATACTGACTCTAGAGTCTCGGTGTACCAGTATCGCCATGGATCATCA
This sequence comes from Lepidium aucheri, assembly GCA_900406435.1. Taxonomy (NCBI): domain Eukaryota; kingdom Viridiplantae; phylum Streptophyta; class Magnoliopsida; order Brassicales; family Brassicaceae; genus Lepidium; species Lepidium aucheri. The sequence goes on from OVBA01000233.1 coordinate 58,425, forward strand.
TCCTCTAATCCCAAATTCTAGTGGAGCTTCACGCACAACAGGGATTTCCCAATTCTGGAAGATAGGCATGGGATGTCCATCGTACTGAGGCATTTTAAACCTCTTGGATGTATCATGCCTGCGCTGAGAGACATGTCTGAAAAAGCCAATTACACGGAAGCTCTGGAGGCCTTTGGCTACGTAAGCTTGGTTTCTCTGTACTTATTATCCTGTACTTGCGATTTCATTTTTCATCATATATTTTTACGCTTGATGTAGGCTATCGGGGCATTAAATAAATGTGTAGGTGGCTATGAGGCTAAACTCCTAGGCTCTGCACCGAAAGAGTTGAGCAAAATAGTCGACCAATTGACCAACATGCTTAGCTTTGCTCAGGATCGTGAGGCCAAGAACCTAGCTGAGATTCAAAAACTGCATTCTATGTTATCATCTCTAAACAGTAAGGTCGCCGAACTCGAAGAGACAATATAGCAAGAGCACGAGGCTCGAGAGACCGGTATTGAAGCAGCGGTTGAGGCTTCTTCGAAGGATTTGACTGTGAAGTATCGCGAAGGTTATGCTATACTAAAGGCTCGGCTTGATAAACGAAGTCTAGAGGGAGAGCTTGAGGTTAAAGTGGCTGACATCAATGCTCGTGCTGACCTGATTGGCCTGATAAAAAGAGGCAATTTGAACCTTGACAGTGAGGAAGCTCGCTTGAAAGATAAGCAATTAGACCTTGAGCTCGACCTCTGGATGGCTGCTGCTTCTGACTTAAATGGTGCCAATACCTCGGGAGGATGTGGTCCGGAGAATTTAATGGATTTTGACACTCCCCAGGCCGGTTCTTTTGATGCAGTCCGGCGGATTGACTAGTCTCCGTCTCCTTTCGTTGTTATTATTACTCTTATTTTCTTAAGCATTATTTTTCTTTGTAATAAAACAATGACAAGGTCATCGTTGTTCTTCTGTTATTTTTAGTTTTGTGATTTGCCGGGCTACCTATTGGTTTCAAACCAACGGTAGCTCGGGCTTCTGAATTATATTTAAGTTTTGTTTCGCGCCAATTTCTTATTGCTTTTATTGGGCTATTATGGAATTTTGATCTTACCGGGTGATAAGTCCGGTAGTCAGAGTCTTTAATGGGTTTATGGGTTTTAATATTCGTTGAGGGCCTATAATTAGTGGGCTTTTGTTCCCTCTTGCCGTTTTTCTGCTAAACGGGCCTGGCTCATGCTCTCTTAAACTCGCGACCCATAGTCAAAACGCTGAGCTTTGCGCGTGTTGTCTAGGCGATCTTCGAGTACGTGATCTTTGGGTTTAACGCGTGCTTTTTCTGAGCCGTAGGATCTGCTTTTTGTTTGCAAGGACCACGTAGCACTCATCGTCAGAGCGACTATTAACGTGCTCAACGGTTCCCAAGGGTGTGCGTTCTAGGGGCACCGTTGGATCTACTTTCTATTTACATGTGCCACATGGCGCTCATCGTCCTAGTACTAGCTGACGTGTGCGATGGTTCTCGAGGTTGTGCGTTTTAAAGACGACTAGACGTTTCAGTTCCCTCATCTTCTTCCCAGAGTATTCACGAGACCGCCATTTTCGCAGTTTTTCAAAGATACTTCAATTTAAAATCTTTTCACCCTCTGTAATTTGTAGATTTCTCTTGTTATTATTATTATTATTTTTAAACGATGTCGACAACATCCCGTTCCTCATATGAGGACACTAAGAGTGTTGACATGGGTCAACCTCTACGGCAGCGTAATTTGAGGAAGCGACAGAGGGTTCGCCATTCACAGCAAGCCTCCGCTGGCAACAGTTCTACGGATGAGAATTTGATCGAGTCAGTTGATAGCTTCGTTGAAGACGAGGTTTTCAACTCAACTCGTCTAGTCAGGGAGGAAAATTTGGGCCTCACCCACGTTCTGTCTTTACTCAGAAACTTCTCAACCTTTTCGGTGAGAAGTACGACTTTCCAGAGAGGGTGATTACGTTGGTTCCACAGCCTCGAATGTCAACGGAGGTCCTCCCGGAGGGGTACTTATGTGCTCACATCCTTTATTTCAAGGAATATGGGCTCCGTTTTCTAATCCTGCGGGAGCTACTGGAGTGGTTGGACGCCGTGGGATTGTGCCTTACGCAGGCTTGCCCGTCGATTATCCGGATGGTGCTAGCCATCTTCACCCAAGCTATCAAGGTCGGATGTCCGATGTGTGGAGAGGATATACGATGGCTTTGTAGCCTGAAGAAGAACCCGAGGGGTCTGGGTACGTACTACTTGTCACCTCGGAAGGATCTTAGGGTCGTAGAAGACCTTCCGAACAAGGACACAAAGAGGCCCGATCAGTACTTCTTCTTCAAGATTTGTACTTTGAGTGCTGGTGACTTCCCAATAGCGCGTATTTTCACTTCGTGGGCACGCGAGCTTGGTGGGCATTCGGGAGCCACGACTGTTGCTTATTATTTTTGTCTTAAATCATTATTTATCTAATTATTCTAAGCCTGCTTTTGTTCTTTGTTTTGACAGGAAGCTTTAGTTGTCTTTCTTCACCGGAGATTGTCGAGTTCGCTACACTTCTTAGAGCAGAAGGTGCGGCGTGGATCGTGTTTTCGAGAGAAAGGCTCGATGTTGCTCTCTGGTCTCCTCGTGTTGGTAAGGATAGTTTGCTCTCTTTTTTTTAAGGAGTTGTTTTGTCGTTTTCTTATAGTCCTCCTTTTTTCAGTTACAGGAATTTCTCTGTATGGTCGCATTAGCTCGAAACCAAAAAGAAAAGCACAAACCAAACGAGCTCCAAGCAGCATGCCTATATCACTCCCAGCTCGCTTGTCAATGGACCTCGCTGCCGGGGTGTAGATGGAACACATAGTCCCTTCTTCGATTGCATTTTCCGCCCCTCTAGGTTTTCCTCCTATTTCTGCCAATTTGGGTCTAGAGGTTGTGGCAGACACTCAAATGGAGGAGGCAATCATTCCTCAAGCTCCGACTGAAAGGGAGACGTCAGGCTTAGAAGAACCTTTGGCAAATACTGGGCCTGTCTCCGAGACATATGGAGGTTGATGGAGGTCAGTCAGGTGATGAGGCGCCTGCGCCTTTTGGTTGATTTAGTGCCAGCGCTGTAGAGGTAACAGTTTCCTTGGCAGCCTCGACTGTGGCGTCTACTTAAGTCTTGGCCTCTCTCCCTCCTCCGCCCAGTGCTGTGGAGGCGACCATGGTGACTCCACGCGTCACACCGCAGGACGGGAACGAGCCTTTGTTTCCGAGCACTGGCAACTCAACGGTGGGAGGTTCAAGGTCAGCAAGGACCAATAGTCGGCCGACACAAGACCCATACGCTATCCTATTGAAATTTAGGACTCCGGAGATGTGCATTCCTCTGGTTGAGGAAACGATTTTTGGCCTGGAGTACAAGGTAATGGCGGACGATGACATCAAGGTACATTTATTTATTAGTAGTCTCTTTGCTTGTTTATACTCACTTCTTCTTAATTAATTTTTTGTTTTTGTTGTGTTTAGGGAGTTGTGATGCAGAATAAGTACATCGATAATTGAGAGGCGCGCGAGAGAGTGGGCCGCCGATCTGATTAGAGACCTGAAGTTTCTTATTGAAAAAACCACCACGAAGCATGAGGAGGAAATGCGGAACTTCAAGGTCGCGTATGACAAGCTAGTGGCTAAGTTTGATAGTCAAGGAGATGCGCTCCGCAGAGAGGAAAAAGAGCGTGAGCGACTTGAAGGATTAAATTCTGAAACCCAATATCAAGCAGATACGGTTGAAATGCTCAACCATGACTTAAAGTGGAGGTTTGATAAAGAGGCAAAGATGCGGGTTGAATTGCAGAACAAGTACGTGGCTTCTTAAGCCACTATTGAGGAGTTAGCTTCAGAACTTGAAGCCTTGAAGCTTGAGAAGTCGGCAGTTGCCTCCTCTTTGCAGCAAACAAAAATTGCCTTTGCCGAGAAATGGAGTAAAAAGAGGAAAATCGTCGAGTGCAAACTGAAAGCCCACGAGGCCCTGGGCAATCTTGCCTTTCTGGCGAGGATCCGGAGTAACACTCTCGACCTTAAGAAGTAGACAGCTGAGTGCATCGAGCTGCGTAAGGAAAGGGAAGCCGAGTACAAAGAGGTTTCCGATTATGAGTTGGATAGAGAAACATAAGCTCATCATGCCTTGCTCTTTTTTATTTAATATTTCTCTAACTCTTAACTTTATCTTTTGTTAGTAATTTTCTTTCGGTGTTATCTGTACATTAGGTTTTAATCCCCTTATTGTAGTCGCTTCAACTTTATTCGCATTTGTTGTTAATTTTTTTTGTTTCAAGTTCATTTGAATTAGATACTTAACGTTTTATCTTTTACTTATTTTTTATTTTACTATGCTTTTTTACTTGTTCGAGTAGTGGCTAGTTCTTTTACGTATCATTTTGAGCGTCGTCGATTTATATACAAACTGTTTTTTTCTTCTTTTTTTCTGGGCTGTGCTTGACTAAGCAAGCTGCCTACGTACCTCGTCAAGAGGATCAAGCCTTACGTAGTTCATCTGTTTGTACTTTATTTTGCTTATTCACTGTTCTTTCTTTATAGATAAAATTTTTTAAGATTCATCACATTCCATGGCCTTGGTTCCATTTTTCTAGAGTTGACATTTTTTATCTTATATACCCCGGGTCTGATTTTGTTTTCTACTAGGTAAGGACCTTCCCAAGTAGCTCCCAGCTTTCCTGCGTTTAGCTCGCAGGTATTTTGGAATACTTTCCTTAGTACCTGGTCGCGTGAGCTCAATCTTCTCAAGTTGACTTTGGAGTTGTAGGACCTCGAGATGACGTTTTTGTAATTTTGCATCCATATATTAGCTTGATCTCTCTTCTCTTCTATCAAATCGACCGCGTGTTCTAACATTTCATTGTTCTCACGCTCTGCTTCTCGGACCCCAGTTCTTCTTAAACTTGGAACTGAGGTTTCAGCTGGCACCACAGCCTCCACTCCGTATAATAATGAGAAAGGGGTTTCTCTGGTAGCTCGCCTTGGTGACGTTCGATATGCCCAAAGTACACCATTAACCTCGGAGTACCAACCTGACTTTTTTGACTCGAGGCACTTCTTGAGTATACTAAAAATTGTATTATTTATTGCCTCAACTTGTCCATTCCCCTGAGGGTAACGCGGTGTTGATGTTTTCAACTTTACTTTCCATTTTTCACAGAACTCTCTAACGGGTTTCGAAGTTAAGTTTGTCCCATTATCGGTTGTGATCTCACTTGGGAGTTCGTGCCAACACACGATGTTCTTCCATAAAAACTCTGTCACTTGGGGCTCCAGTTATATTCGCGTACACCTCTGCTTCCATCCATTTAGAGAAGTTGTCTGTTAATACTAGAAGGAATCAAACTCGCTGGAGTCCCGATGGTTCCAGCGGTTCTATGACATCCATCGCCAATTTCATGAATGGGTACGTGATTATCGTCGAGTTGAAATGCTCCCCTGGTTGATTGATCATTGGCATGTGTCTTTGACATTTTTGGCATTCTCGAGAATGTCTCTCGCAGTCTGAGACGATTGTTGGCCAAAAGTATCCTTGCCTCTTTATTCGAATTGCTAATGCTCGTCCTTCTGCATGATTACCGCAGCTTCCTTCATGTATTTGGCTTAGAATTTCTGTCGCTTCCTCCTTATTTACGCATTTCAGATAGGGGCCATATATACTTCTCTTATAGAGTTGGTTATTTATCATTGTGTTCCTCGCGCTTTGCAATTTCACCTTCCGAGCTTCCCACTTATCTTGGAGTAACTCTCCAGCCTGTATATAGCTTTGGATTGGGTCACGCCAGTCTTCCCTGATAGAAATGAGCTTGCTTCCATGGATCACACTATTTTTGCCACTCGAGGTGTGATCGATTACCATTATTTTTTTTGATCGATGCTTGGTATTTTAATATGTTCAACGGGTATTATCCTTTTTGTTTCCAAATCAGAAGTTGTGGCTAATGCTGCAAGGGCGTCAGCTGCAGTGTTGTCTCCTCTTGGGATATTATTAAGCTCGAAGGCGTCGAAATGCTTTATTACTCCGTTTGCGAATTCTTTGTATGCGTTCATCTTTTGATCTTTTGCTTTGTACTCTCCTTTTATCTGACTCGAAATAAGCTGTGAATCTGTGTGAGCCGTCAGTTCCTTTATTCTGAGGCTCACTGCCAATCTTAACCCGGCTATCAATGCTTCATATTCCGCAACATTGTTCGATGCGTCAAAGTACAGTTGGAAAGATTACTCAATGATTTCACCGACCAGGGATACCAATCGTATACTAATTCCTGCTCCTTGCTTAGACAATGCCCCGTTGACGTGCAATTCCCATCTTTTGCTTGGGGTTATCTCGACTTTGGTGTTCCGAGCTAACTCCACAACAAAGTCAGCCAAAACTTGAGAATTTATACTTGTCCGAATTCGATACTCCATGTCATATTCGCTATGTTCAATAGTCCATTTCACTAGTCTTCCTGATTTGTTGGGGTTGTGCAAGCTTGTTCTAAGGGGCTGAGAAGTCATCACTCCTATCGTATGAGATTGAAAGTAAGGCCTGAGCTTCCTTGCCGAAGTTACGACTGCTAATGCTAATTTTTCTTCAATTGGGAATCTTATTTCTGCTCCCACAAGCATCACGCTTACAAAATAAATTGATTTTTGCTCGTTTCCTTCAGCTTGAACAATCACACCACTGACGGCTGAATCTGAGACCGCAATGTACAAGTACAACGGTTCTCCGGCTAGTGGCTTACTTAGAATGGGAGGTTCGGTGAATTATCTTTTTAGCTTGCAGAGCGCGTTTTGACATTCGTCGTTCTATTCGAACTGCAATTTTCCCTTCACTTGCTTTCCCTCTAACAATTTGTAGAAAGGTAGGCACTTGTCCGTTGACCTTGAGATGAACCTGTTTAGTGCCCCAATTCTTCTAGTTAAACGCTAAATGTCCTTTGGGGTTCTCGGTGTTATGAGGCTTAACAAAGCGTTGATTTGCTTCGGGTTTGCTTCGATACCTCTTTATGTGATGAGGTACCCGAGGAATTCCCCTGAGGTGACTCTGAAAGAGCACTTCATTGAATTTAGCTTCATGTTATATTCGTTTAAAGTTTCGAAGCACCTTCGAAGCTGCTTGACATGATCTTTTGAAATCATATTTTTTACGAGCATATCGTCGATGTAAACTTCCATGGTTTTTCCTATTTGCTCGGCGAACATTTTGTTTACCAATTGTTAGTAGGTTGCTCCTGCGTTTTTTAGTCTAAAAGGCATCACTTTATAATAATAGATTCCTTGTTCTGTTATGAAGGAAGTTTTCTCTTGGTCATCGGGGTGCATGAATATCTGTTTGTATCCCGAAAATGCGTCCATAAACGACATTAATATATGCCCCGCGGTTGCTTCCACGATTCGGTCTATATGAGGTAGAGGATAATTATCCTTTGGGCATGCCTTGTTTAAATCTGTGAAGTCTACACACATTCTCCAAGTGCCAGTTTTATTTTTCACTACTACTGGATTGGCTAGCCAGTCAGGATATTTAACCTCTCTGATCGATCCGAATTTCAGCAATTGTTGGACTTCTTCTTTTACTACGGCTGCTTTTTCTGGGCTGAACTTTCTTCGCTTTTGCTTGACTGGTTTATACGCTGGATCAACCTTTAGTTCATGCGAAGTGATCTTGATATTTATTCCCACCATATCGGATGGTTCCCATGGGAACGTTTTTTTGTTTTCTTTTAAGAAAGCAATTAGCTCGGTTTTGATATCTCGCTCGAGGTCAACTCTGATTCTTACTTTCGGATCAGGGAACCTTGTGTCAATTGCTATGATTTCTAAAGATGCTAGTCGGGGTCTGGCTGTAGCATGGACACTTTTCTTCTCTAATTGCTATAAGGCTTCGTTTCGAAGCTTCTCGAATGACGTTCTGTAACATCCTCTTGATGCAGATTGGCTTGCTTGAATGACCCCGATTCCATTTTTGATTGGAAACTTTACACATTGATGATAAGTTGAGGCTACAGCCTTCATGCTATATAGCCAAGGTCGTCCGAGTATTGCGTTAAAAGGAGCAGGTTTGTCTACGACCACAAACTTCACAGGTTTACGGATATCATGAGTTACTATAGGCAATGTTATGGTTCCTAATGAAAGTATTTTGTTTCCGTCAAAGCTTGTAAGTGGGGTTTTATCGTGGTTCATTTCCGAATCCTCAAAATTCATTTGCTTATAGGCATCATAAAAAGAGTAGGTCTACTGAGCTTCTGGTGTCAATCATTATTCTTGATAGCTCAAAGCCCACGACTTCCAGAGCGATTACAATTTCATCATCATATGGTTTATAGAGGTGCGAGGTTTCACTCTCACTGAACGTGATTATAGCATCCTGATAAAGCAAGCTCGACCCAAGCTAGGAATTCGTTTCTACTTTTCGTTGATGGGCTTTAATTGAATTTATAGAATTCGAGACAAGGTAGGATCCGCCCATAATAAAGTCGATTCTCTTTGCTTGCTGTTTCGGGTTTTCAACTTCTACTTCTTGGTACTCACGTTGCTCGCTGTTATTTCCTTGCCTTCTCTTCGTTGAATCATAGTCATCTCTAGGCTCAGATTTTTGCTTACGCATTCCATCTTTCTACTGGTTATTCCATTTCAGACGTTGAACTACTGTACAATCGTCCATGGAATGCCCTTTAGCTTGGTGATAATCACAGAACTTCGATGGATCATATTCCCATTTATCTCTTTTGTACGAGCTTCCGACTGCGTACGAATTCTTTCCCTGGATCTCGCCAGCTTCTCTAAATTATTTCTTGTTGTTCCGTCGATGATCCTCATGACCCTCTTCTTTTCTTCCTTTCTTATCGAGCTTCAACCTGTTCATTTCTTCCCATTCAATAAAATTGGTAGCTCGATGAAGAGCATCATCCGGGCTGTCAAAAGGCCGAAGGAACATTTCAGCTCGGAAGCTCAATTTTGACCATAGACCCATTTTTAGCGCGCAGATAGCCACTTCGTCCGTTATATTAAAGCTTAATGCTCTTGCTTCCTTGAATCGATTTAGATAATCCCAAAGTGGTTCATTCCGTTGCTGCACTATTGCGAATAAATTATCTGATGAGGTTCTTTTCTGAATAAACATCAAAAAATGTTTAAGGAACCCTTCAGCCAATTGCTCGAAATTATCTATCGTATTCGGTTTTAATGACGAGAACCAATCGAGAGCTGACCCAGCGAGGTTCTTGGAGAATAATCGACACAAACCAATATCTCACTCTTCGTCGTTAAAATGCGCTTTCATTGGCGTTAAGCAGAATATTTTTAAGTGAGCAACCGGGTCTGTATTTCCTTCAAACGTTGGTATCTTAATCTTTCCAACATCTCTGACGATTGTGCTCATTATTTGATTTGTAAATGGTGTCTGCCGCATTAATTCTATTACGCGCTGAATATCGGGTGCGGCGGTTGTCGCACGGTAGATCTGTGATTTCATCTGAGCATGCTCAGTTCGCTGATTTGCAACTATTGCACACATCTCTTGTATTTCTCTTTCGAACAGATCACTATTTTCTGCGTTGACATTTAAAGGAGGCGAAATCTCATCCTTGTTCACTTGATTATTATTCTCGTTATGTTGGTTAACGTTCACGACTATATTCTCCTGAACTTGATTTCCGAGGTTAGGTATTAATTGCGGTATTGACGCTTGTAACTCGTTAAATTGTTGTTCTTGGTGATCTAGCCTTGCTAGAATCTGTGCCGTTTGTTAATTGTTTTGCTCGACAAAATCAGTCATTAATCGTTTTAAATCATCTATAGCGTGTCCACGCTGGGGCCGCAATGCTTTGTGCGGTCGGCCTTGAAGGCATTCTGGAGATTAACGGCGGTGGAACCTGCGAAGTGGATACTTCCTCGTCATTCGTCGTTCGCTCCATTGCCTGAGATTGCTCCATTCCTCTTCTAGCTTGGATTCTCTCAGATCTACGCTTCGCCTCCACGGTGGGCGCCAATTTGTTGATGCTAGAGATTGGTTTCAACTAAGGGCTAAAACGGATGAAAATTAAGTAGATCAAAGATATAACAAACTAAAGAAAAAAGGAACAATGATTTTATTAATCTCTTCAAAGTACAAGATTTCGATTAAGATTTCTCTCCGATTACCATTGCTTGCGTGCCTCTCAACCTAGCTCTCTATTTATATACCTAGGCTCCAACTACTCTCTACTCCTTCTCTGCTAATTTCTCGATTTGACTTCGCCCACCCGTTTCCTCTTCTTCCGGCGTAATCCTTGGAGCTCGGTGACTTACTCAACTGAAGTTCGAGTTCTTTTTATCTGCTTGGATTATCCGTCTTCAGTCGTCGTGGGCCGGGTTATATGAGTCGAGAAGTGAGCCGTAAATAAGTCTGAGCAAAATATAGGAGTAACTGGACCATGTACCAACAGTTAAGATTCCAAAGTCATGTAAAATTTATGTAACTTTTGTAATCTCTTTATTATAATATATTTTTATGGAAAAAATAAAGAAATTATTAAATTTTAATTATATTCATATCAGGAAAAATTGAAGTTTAATATGTAATTATTTTTAATTAATTTTTTTACTAAATTATATAAAAATAAACTAAATTTTAATATTAGATACAACTTTATAATCAACAACGTTAATATTAAACATTAAAGGTGGTGACACATGTTGGGAAAAAGGAATAAGGGAGCCAAAGCCCATTGTTTCAAAAATAGTAGAATTAATCTAGGCCCAACATACAGTAAAAGATCGTTGTCTACAATACAACAGAGCGTATCTCAAAATGATATAAAGTATTAACGATTCTGATATGCAAAATCCACATTGAGAATGAAAAAACTCCTAAATAAAGACGCATTGTCCCACAAAAAATAAAAGTTTATACAACATTTAAGTAATGTTTTGTTTAGATGATAATGTTATTATATTTAAGTTGGTACGATACGACCAGGCCACGTGAATACATGCATGTATTTGTGAAATATACTGATTAACCAACCAATTATTTAATTAATTAACCCGAATAAAGTCCCAATGCATTCTTTTGAATTGTATGGTGATTGGGTCCATAAAGAACAGTTAAGTGGGCCTTTGGGCCCCGAAGTTTGAATGCTCTCGTCGGCATATTCAAATTTCTATCTACTTTCCTAAAACGAGTACTAATGTAAGTGGAGTGTATAAATATCGGTAGCCACAATGTTGTACATAGCACAAAACTCAAAAGAGAGAAATGGAGAATTCTCAGGGTCAGAGCACAAACAGTAAAAAGAGGCTAACCAAAGAGCAAGTAAGACAACTGGAGAAGTGCTTTACTGTGAACAAGAAACTCGAGCCAGATCTCAAGCTTCAACTGTCGAACCAGCTTGGTCTACCTCAGAGACAAGTGGCAATCTGGTTCCAGAACAAGCGAGCCAGGTTCAAAACTCGGTCTCTCGAGCTCCAACACTGCGCTCTTGAGTCCAAGCTCGAAATAGCTCTCTCCGACAAAGCAGAATTAGAGAATCAAGTGTACTTTCTCCAAGATGAACTAGGGAGATTGAGGAATCAGCTTGCTCTGTTCACGAATCATGATCCCTCTATGGATAATTCTAACCTTGGTTCTTGCGAAGAAGGTCACGATGATCAAGCGGTTGTCTTCGACGACCTTTACGCTTCTTTCTTTAGCAACGGACATGGATCTTCATCAAATTCATGACTCTGATTCCATTTAGACGCATGCAAGATTCCCATGTTTAATCATTTTATCGTTTGATTCCTCCCTGTCTCAATATATATATAAAGTCTTGTTATTATAGTCATGCAGGTATTAACTAATACAAAGAGAGATAAGTTTTCTCTATTTCTGCTATGCTAATAAGAATAAGAGAATCAAAATCAAGAAGGAAGAGTTGCCATGTTGAACAACAAAAGAAACGACATGGTCTAGTTTCATATTACCTTCTTAAACACGTCAAATTTTTTTCATTTAAGTTTTTTTTATCTACTACATTCTGAAAATGATTTTTACAGACTTAGCAGGTCAATACGACTAGACTAGACTAGCTAGAATCTCCTTTCATTTGGTATCTTAATCAGGACAGACCCAATATGCATCCTTGCGCAAAGCAAAACAAAAGTTTGATGCGCTATAATCTATGTAGTAATAAACAATTTTTTAAAAAATTACAAAATAATGCATTGATGAGCATCAAAACCCAGCACTTTCCACACTGAAATGCATACATAACCACTAAACTATATAAACATTACTAAACTTTGATGCTCTTAAATTGATGATATAATTTGACGCCTAAAACATAAGCTTTACAAGCTTTAGGTCAGGACTGCTAGTGCCTTAATCAATTTTCCAACACTACTTTCTTTTTGTATCACAGAAATGATCGCAAAGTTCAAGATCTCTCTCAAGAACCGTCTTCTACCTTCACTTTGCAGTTCAACGGAAACGTCTAGTTCTCTTTCATAAATCTAAAATTGAGAATTAAATTATATATGTTACGAAAGATTACCCTAATCTTTACAATTTCATAAACTGAATTGAAGTGAATCAAAGAACTAAAACGAGCTGAAAGTAAGAGACACCGATTTAACAAGTTCGGATCTGTCGATCATACGTCTCACTGCAGCAGAATCTTGCTCTAGATTCCACTAACTTTCTCTGAACTCAAACTCGAGTTCTGATTTCACAGATTCACTCCCCAACTCACTGAGTCAGTCAATGCAATTGATTCTTCTCATCTCTCTCTATGTTCTTGTTCACTCTCAATCTTACCCAACAAGAAATGAACCCAGAAAGAAGATTAACTTAAACCTATTCGACATTGGAAGCTTATATAGATGCTATAGTTACAACGTCTCATAGCTAATCTAAAAACTCACACCGCTTTAAGAAAACAGATAAGAACGAGATTAGAGAGTGAAAGCTACATAAATCTGATTGTTAGCTCCACCTGATTTCAGATAACCGGTTTTGAATACTAAAACCGATTAGTAACCAGTTTTAACAGAGATTTTAATATATTAAACCACTAAAACCTTCACTCCATATAAAGTCTTTGTTTAGAAATAATCAGTTTAGTGATAGAGACTATAATACTTCAGTTCTCCATCTTAGTCTCTAACACACTTCAATATAAATTACTGGTGGATATGATGCTGAAACTCGGAGCATTTTGAGTGCATCACGAAGTTTCCAACTAATAACACCTTTGTAAATATATATATGCAGAATTACAGGCTAAAGGAATCTTCAAAACTTGAATTGTACCTTCTTTAATCTTGCCTCAAATGAAATGCTATTTCACTGCTACATGTTTGGTCCTAGCAAGAAAGACTGCATTATTTGCTAATGCAATAGCACTTTGTAGATCATAATTCAGCTCCACATAATTTTGATGAAAACCGAATTCTTCTGCTTAATCTTTCAACCACACAACTTCTTTTGTAGTCTTTGAAAGTGTCAAGAAACCTTGTTTGTTGTAAAGAAGTTTCTTGTCGTATTAGATGGAGGCTCAATGCCTTATATACATCACGTATCATACAGAGAAAATATTAACCTAATATACAGATTAACGACTAAGTATAGAAGGCCCAATATAGCCCAATACCCCCCTCCCTCAAGGTGGAGTGTGTAAGTTCGATACACCCAGCTTGTCCATGAAAGCTTCAAACTCTCGTTGTCCCAAGTCTTTGGTCATAATGTTCGCTAGTTGTGATGTTGTCGAGACATGTTTTGTTGCGATAGTACCACGGACCAGCTCATCAAGAATAAAATGGCAATCGGATTTGATGTGCTTTGTTCATTCATAATATATTGTGTTTGCAGCAAGTTTCAAGGTGGAAAGGCTGCCTGAATGGATCATAACAGGACTTGTGCAATCAATACCAAGGACAGTTAGGAGCTCACACAACCATAGAATTTTGCTTACTGTATCAGAAAGAGCTTGGTACTCTGCTTCTGCAGATGAACGTGAGACTTTATCATGTTTCTTTGTCTTCCAAGACAATGGAGAACCACCGAGTTGGATAAACCAACCTGTGAGTGAACGTCGAGTAATTGGACAAGCACCCCAATCTGAATCACACCAAGCTGTAAGTTTCATTTCTGTATTTTTCTTGAGTAAAATTCCTTGACCACGACTACTCTTTAGATATCGAACCACTCTCAATGCTACTTCCCAATGTTCAATCCGTGGCTGTTGCATAAATTGCGAAAGAGTGTGAATCGCGTATGATAGTTTTGGTCGTGTCGTATTCAAGTAGATTAGACGCCCTACTAGGCGTCTGTATGAAGTTGGATCTGCAAGTAATCTCCCTTAGCAAGAGCTAGCTTGTGATTCTGTTCTACTGGGACGTCACGGGTTTGACACCAAGAAGGATGGTTTCCGTGATGATATCTAATACATATTTTCTTTGACATAGATACATGCCTTGTGCACTTCTGGCGACCTCTATGCCCAGAAAATAACGCAATGTGCCCAAATTTATCATGTGGAAATGTGTACTTAAGTAATCCTTGAATTCGTTTATGACCAACATCGAGCTTCCTGAAATAATCAAGTCATCGTTGTACACTAAAATGTGTAACTGCACTGCACCCTTATTATAAGTAAAAATTGAGTATTATGGAATGTGTTGAATGAAACCATATTCCTTAAGAGCTGAACTGAGTTTTTCAAACAAACAACGCGGTGATTGCTTTAAACCGTAAAGAGATTTATGTAAGTGACACACCTTGTTTTCCCTGTCGTTTTAAAACCTGGTGGGAGCTGCATATAGACTTCTTCAGACAAATCTCCGTGAAGAAATGTGTTATGTACGTCCATTTGATGGACCTCCCAGTCACGGTTGACAGCTTGTTGTAAAAAAACCTGTACGGTGACCATTTTGGCAACTAAAGCGAATGATTCGGTATAATCTAGGCCTTCAGTTTGGTTGTTACCAAGAACAACTAAGTGAGATTTGTAACGTTCTATAGTTCCATCTGCACAAAACTTAATTCGGAATACCCATTTACAGCCAAGTGCTGTTTTCTCGAGAGGTAATTATGTGACAGTCCAAGTGTCGAGATCTTCTAGAGAGATGACCAAATTTGTAACAGCATCTTACCAATGTTCATCAATGATTGCTTTTTTGTAATGTTGAGGTTCAACCACTGAAGTTATTGCCAATACAAAGGCTTGATAAGCTACAGAGAACTGTGAACTGCTAAGATAGTTTTGAATGGGAAAAGGCGTTGCTGATGGGTGTGGATTATGTAGGAGATCTGTTACATAATCCTCTAAATTGACTGACAACTTCTTCACACGACAGCATCTACCAGTTTTTTCTGGTTCTAATTGTGGTGAATAAGTTGTGTCAACCAGAACCTGCGATGTGGGATCTAATTGTACTTGCGGATATATGTGATCTTGAACTATATCAACATTATCAGCAATAAGTTCAGGTTAAGAATTCTCTGGCTCTGTCACTTGTTCGATATCAATAGCTGGTGGTGTATCTCGTTCAGCCATAGACATTTATGGTTCTGAAATTATAGTAGGCTGAGGAACCAATGGTACAGCCTGGTTAGATAAAGTTTCAGGTTATACTAGTGGTGTTTCAAACTCGTCTATGTGAGCATACAAAACTGTGTTCTCATCATGTATAGATGAAGTGAGACTCTTTTCTTTCTGAAAAGGAAACACTATTTTGTTGAAAATAACATCACGGGAGACTGATATTCTTCATGTTTCAAGATCATACACTCGCCAACCCTTTTTGTTAAAAGGATAACCAATGAAAACAGATCTGTTGCTTCTACTTTCAAATTTGTCCCCTTTATGTTGTTGATTGTGGACATAACATAAGGAGCCAAATACTCTGATATGAGTCATTGGTGGAGGTCTATTATAAATGCTTTCATATGGATTTTCCCATCTAACAAAGATGTCGATGAATGATTAATCAAATATACAACAGTAAGAGCACAATAGCCCCAGAATTCAATTGGCAAACTAGCTTGCAAACGAAGAGCTTGTATGATGTTTAGGATATGTCTGTGTTTTCGTTCCACTTTTCCATTTTGCTGTGGAGTACTAACACACGATGTTTCATGAATGATTCCCTTTTTAGCAAAAAATTGAGTGAGTCAAAGAAATTCTGATCCATTATCACTCCAAATTGTTTTTACTGAGTTGCAAATTGTCTCTCGACCAAAGCAAGAAAATTCTTGAGATGGATTGGTGCGTCCTGTTTTGTTGGAAGAAGATATATCCATACAGCCCTTGAGATCATCAAGAATGGTTAGAAAATATCTAGAACCACAGAGAGATGTTGTGTGATACGGTCCCCAGAGATCAGTGTGAATTAATTAAAAAATGCGACTCATTTTATTAGAACTGGATGGAAAAGAATCTCTTGTTTGTTTTGCACATATGCAAATATCACAAGTTGTAGAATTGAAATCAGTACTTGAAACATTCAAAAACTTCAACATCTTTAAAACTTTAGATGATGGATGGCCCAATCAATGATGCCACAAATCTATAGGTTGTACCACCAAAGCATGGAGAGCTGAGACAACATCCACGCTTCGAAAGAAGTACAATCCATCAACCTATTTGACTATCCCAATCAGGATCTTTGTTATGCGGTCTTGAATTACACAAAACTCATCAGTGATTTAGAAAAAACAACATCGTTCTTTGGTAAGTTTTGTGACAAATATAAGATGACATTGAAGACCTGGTACAAAAAACACATGATGCAATTCTAAGTCTGATCCCAATTCAACCCTTCCACACTGTGTAGCCGTTGTTATTATGCTCTCTGGGAGTTTTATTAATTTTGGCAGCATGATACAGACATCGAATAAGAAATCTATGGTGCCTAACATGTGGTTAGAAGCCCCTCTTGCAATTATTGAAGAGTGAATAAATAACTTATCAGAATGGCGAGTCTGTGATTGCAGTGTTCTATCCTCTAGCAAGTTGATCAGAGTCTTCCATTGCCTTTCATTCAAATCACTGATTTCCGTTTCATTCTGACCTGCAGTTTATATCACAGCAACATGATTGACATGGGACACGTCTGGTAGTTTTCCTTTACCAACAACAACAATGGTATTTGAACCAGTGTTACGTTTTGAGGCTTGGTTCTGACTAGTTCCTGTAGATTTGTTACGATTTTGTTCACCCCACCATTCTGGATACCCAATGTAATAGAAATAATTCTCAGCTAAGTGACCAGTCTTGCCACAAATTGTACACAAAAGTGAACTTCATTTGTTGTTTGAAGATTGCTTGCCACGATTCTGCACTTGAACCGCAAAACTCATACCATCTGCTTGCTCTGTTTTCATTCTGCCTGCAAGTTTGGATTCTTCATCAAGTATGAGAGCATTGTACGCTTCCTCAATAGAAGGCATAAGTTCTCTTGAGAGAAGTGATGATTTTATAGAACCGTAGATTGTATCATCTAAGCCCATGAGGAGATGGTCTAGTTTGTCTTCCTCCCTGTCTTTTAGAACTTCATCCATTGTCTTTGCATGTTGATAATCAGACAAGTTCCTTCAGAGTTTGATCAATTTTCCATAATAAGCCTCAATAGTGAGACCCTTTTGGTGACATGTTGCAAGTTCTACCATCAATCTATGCACTCATTGTCCATTTTGGACACTGAAACGCTTTTGTACATGAGTCCATAACTCATGCGCATTATCTGTGAAAGTCAGGGAAGAAGAGATGTTATCATCGATGACACAACAAGAGTATTATTTAGGACCCAATATTCGTAATCTGCTGAGTCTTCATTTGGTTGTAGTATAGATCCGTCTGCAAATCCAAATTTCTTTCGAGCCTTCAACGCCAATCTGATGTTTGCAGTCCATTCATCATAATTTAGACCACACAACAACGGTTTGGAGATCAAGGTACCGGGATTGTCTCCTGATGTGAGATCATATGGAGAGATTGTGCGACGAGTAGCAATCAATGTCACATTGGAATGAGCTCCTATATTAGTACTCATCCTGATATTAGTATAAACAGCAGAAATAGAAAAATCGTCAACCTTAACAAGTAGTTGATTAAGGCTCTGATACCATGTCAAGAAACCTTGTTTGTTGTAAAGAAGTTTTTTGTCGTATTAGATGGAGGCTCAATGCCTTATATACATCACGTATCATACAGAGATAATATTAACCTAATATACAGATTAATGACTAAGTATAGAAGGCCCAATATGATCCAATATAAAGTGCTATTTATTTTGATTCAGTTGTAGATAAGGCTACAAAAAAATTAGAGAGTAGACTTCTAGCTAATTACATTTCCACCTGCAGTAAAAACTATATATGTGATTGATTTTTTGTAGTTTATATCTGCAGCCCTTGATAACAAAATCATCTTTGTCTTGATACTTTAATCCCAATTATGATGATCCCTTTAAATATCTCATTATCCACTTTATTGCTTGTCTTGTCGGTGCTCTTTTTTATGGGTCTTATCATGAAACTATTGAGCATTCCTTAGAGATGTTAATTTGGGTTATATATAACCCACCCATATATAACCCACCCCATATATAACTCATCCCACTTAGGCTTAAATCCATTTAACTTTATACTCATTTATCCTTGTCCATTTAAACTCATTTAGATAATGTGTATCCATTTAGACACATTTTAATCTAAAAACAATACTTAAATCATACATTAATTTAATTAATTATAAATTTCAAAACTAACAAAATAAATATTTTTTAGAAAGTTGTGTATTTATAAATTAATATTTTGATTATTTGATATTTTTAGCTTTAGATCAAATTTTCAGTTTAACTTATATGTCGTTAAGTTAATAATTTGTTTAAGGTTTTTTTCTAACAAATCCAAAAATAAGAGGACTTAATTGCATTTTCAAAAAAAAAATCAGATTCAATTTATGAAAGCCAAATTCAGTTACGTTCAAATCAAAGCAAATTCAAACTAAACTAATCACAGTTACAGTGTTTTTAACATTTAATATTTTATTAGCAACTACATGTGATATAGCCTTCTTGAAATATTGTACTAAATAACTTTAATTTGATATAATTAATTAATATTCATTTATTTTCATTAACTTTCACTCTAAACAAGCGTTAAAGTTAAATTTAAAATAAAAAATCACAACATTAAGGCCGTGATTGGCGGAACATAATAGGAGGTTTAATGCTTTAGATCTACGAATCAATTTTATTTTAACAAAGCATAATAAAGAGTATAGATGGCTCTATAATGCTCAATAGCTCTATACTCTTAAATAAATATTTTCCTAAGCCTAGAGTATTCTAAATAGACAAATTTATCCTCTATAGTTTAATTGATTTTTCGTGTAAATCTAATTCAAAAAAAATAAGGATTCGATCAAAAAAATCTAAATAGGAAAAGGAAAAATTTTAACCGATAAAAAACATGAGAAGCTATGTCCATAATAAACCAAGAGACGAAGAACAAAGGCATCATCATAATAGGAGAGACGACTCAATAGCATGACATATCTCCGATCGTACGTAAGTCTTTGTGATTCTTTTTTGATTTTTTGAATTTTTTACTTAAGTACGATGTATAAGTTTAGATACGACGAAGAGATGTATCATTGCATAAGTTTTTATCGTCATGCATACGTAAGCTTGTTAATCCTTTTGATCTTTGATTTTATTTTTTTCAGTTTACCTGAAAACATGTCGAACCAAGAAGAAAACGTGCAACTAACTATTAAGATATAAATATAAATTCAAAATTTTGTTTTATTATATTGTTTGAAAGCTTACATATAATTATTGGTTTAGAAAAAGTTTAAGTGGACTCCTGAGATGTGTCATGAGATGTTAGTGTTAGCCAACTGTGAGAAAGATAAAGGACATTGAGGTACATGTTTTAATGAACTTGGGAGACAAAACATACGAGCAGGATTTTTGAAACGATTTGGTTTGGATTTCACCTGGAAAAAATTTAAAAGTCGCCTAGAACATAAGAAAATCGTATGGTCTTTATAAAAGTGTCACAAAGAATACCACAGGTTTGGGATTTAATGAGTTTTAAGAAATAGAGCTGATCATAGACTGGTGGGATGTACTCATTAAGGTAATTTTTTACTAGACAATATACATTTATATTAGTTTTGTACAAACATATTTTCAATCTTAATTGGTATTTATAATGTTGCAGGCTTGTCCAGAAGCTTCAAGAATTCGTTTGTATCCATTACGTGATATTCTACTCCTTGATCATTTATACAACAAAGTTATCATTTCGGTAAGTGAGGGTTGGCAACACCATGATGGACCTAGTAAATTGCCTCAAGATATCAACGATGAAGAAGTAGAAATTAAAGAATTATCATCATCTCAAGACAACCAATTAACACCACAATCACATGTTTCTAGCAAATCTAAAGAGAAATCTAGCAAGTCAAGGTCTTCCCAGAAAAGACCTAACTTGGATCATTGGAATCATATCACAAGTACTTTAGAAAATCAAGAGAGATTTTGATCACTATGGAGGAAATCATATGATTTTTTCAACCCATTTAGTAGTGCTATACGCAATGAAGAGTTGCTAAAGATTTCTACCTTAGATCATGATGGCGAGTTATATTGGGCATCTCTTAATTACCTAGCTAAAAACGAGAATAGTCGTTAGATTTTGATGATTTTACCGACAGAACAACAGAAGATAAAATATTTAGAAAAGACACAGGAGAAAAAATTAGATATTTATAGTGTCTAGTTATAAACTTGAGTTGGAGATTTCTTGTTTGATTTTTTTAAAACATTTTATGGCATTTATTAGAATTAGGTTTTGCTTTAATTTTAAAAAATTTATATCATGAACTAGCTCTTTTAAAATAAAAAATATTTGAGTCAAACGTTATTGTCATGGTTGACTTTATTCTTTGCTTAACATACAATTTTATCAACCTTTATAATTAAAACGTGATCTGCTTATGATTGACTTCATCTTTTGCTTTAACATACGATTTTTTCAATTATGATATAACTAATCTTTTTTTTTGTTTTTTTTTGCAGGAGATAGCGATGATTTATAATCAAAATATGTTTGTTGTAATTGGTTTAATGGTTGAGAGTGAACAACGAGATCCATATTGTGATAGACAATTGGTGAGAACGGATCAAGGTCATGGATTACGTCATACTATGCAAATGATTACTGGTTCTGACAGAGAATGCTATGAAACCTTGCGAATGAATCAAGAAACCTATAAGAAGTTATGTGATAATTTTAAGAATGATTATAATCTTGAAGGATCATGTGAATGCACAGTTGAAGAGACAATGGCAATGTTTTTAGAAATACTTGATCATGATGAAGTACATAGACAAACGCTAAGAATTATCAACGCAGTCAAGAGACAGTAAATAAAATATTTATGGAAGTACTGGATGCTGTCCTCTTTCTATCCAAAGATATTTTAAAGCCTCAATAAGAAGACTTTGAACAGATAAATAGTCGGTTAACAACCGATAAAAGATATTGGCCTTTCTTCAATGGATGAATTGGAGCTCTTAACGACACACATATTCTAATACGAGTTATAAGTGATCAAAATGAGAGATGTCGGAATGTGAGAAAACAATTTCCTTCGACGAACATTCTTGCTATTTGCAATTTTGATATGAAGTTTATATATGCGTATGTAGGCACTCCTGGAAGAGCACATGATACAAAAGTTCTCACGTATTACGCACAATAAGACACTTTCTTTCTGTAACCTCCTGAAGGAAAGTATTTTTGTTGATTTTGGATATCCAAATAGGAAAGGTTATTTAGCTCCAAATCGAAAAACAAGATAGCATCCACATCAATGGACTATATGGCCACTTAATTGTGAAAGTGAGATGTTTAATAAGGGCCATTCGTCCTTACGTTCAGTGATTGAATGCATTTTTGGTGTGTGGAAGGCAAAGTGGCAATTTCTTAAAAATGAGGCACAATATAATCTTCAAACACAATCAAGATTGTTGTAGCAACCATGACTCTTCACAATTTTATATGTGCATCAGTTTTAATGATCATGATTTAGAAGAGTATGAAAGAATGGAAGAATATGATACAACGAGTTTTAACGCTATATCCTACTGCAAGTGCACAACAAACGTAATAGTACTTAGGGGACGAATTCCCTGAGAGAACCAAATCACACTTTTAACTTCTATCAAATCGCAGCTATATCAATCAAAATGAGAGAAATAAATATTTACAACTTAAACGTGGATGTAATCAAATAACTAAAGCAATCGGATATCGGGTATTCATTTAAGAGTTAGAACTCTTGTCAGGGAAACTTTTCAGGAACTAATCTGATCATATTCTCGGCTTGAACAAAAGTAAAGATAAACCAACTCTCGTTGAATCTACCCCTCTACCAATAATCTAAAGATCCTAACTCTCGTTGGTTTCAAATTACAAATAGGCTTTATCGTTTAGGTTCAATTACCCACAATCCAACCTAGCATCAACTCTCGTTGGTAGTGAAGGAATTGCTCTTCTAATCTAGTTCTGGTTCTTAACAAACTTCTGGAAAGTTAACAACCTAAAATCATTGACTAGGTGATCAAGCTAATATATGTATTAGACTCAAGTATTAGAAGGAGAATCTTCTAATCATCAATCCTATTTGTTCCGTAACAGTTGAATTCTAAAACCCTAAAATTCCTAAATCCGATCTAAGATCTACTCAGACATAGAACAATGAACCAAGCAAATCATGATGATCTGAAATTAAAATTGCATTAAGAAATAATAATAGGATTCAGAAATTCTTCTCAAGTGTAAAGAGATCTTCTTCTNTCTTAGCTTACAAACTCTAAAACTTCTGTAAAAATCGTTCTTCAAAAGCTCAAA
>OVBA01000234.1:0-81292 GCA_900406435.1 Lepidium aucheri
ACATAAGATAATTATCTAAATACTCCCAAATATTTATTTGTATACATAATCGTAAATTAAAAGAAATTTTGTATACTTAATTCTAATCTAAAAGGGAATTGTGAATATTAATTTATATATACAAATAATTACATAGACAATTTTTCAATACCTTCCAAGTTTTCAAGTTTTCTCGAATTTAATTTATTTGTTTTCGTTTACATCAAGAACATTCAAGGAAAAAAACAAAGAAGGTGAAATTTTTTAAATTTAATGTGTTATTATTTTATTTTACTATTATTAGGTTGAAATCTTATCATTTTATATAAAATAGGTTTTCAGAAGTTAATAATAAAGAGATTCTTTCATGTGTCAAATTTAACCATCCAAAATTGTAGAGTAACGTATAATTTCAAATTTAACCATCCAAAATAATATTCTAAAACATTATTTCAAAAAAGATGTTAAGAATTATTTAATAAAAATATACCCATACATTGCACGGGTCCATATCTAGTTGATTATAATACCTAATTTCACAGTTAGATAACTAATTGCAAACAATCTTTAGCTAGTTACTTAATTTATTTTCAAAACATAGTTATTTACCTTATTTCCTCTTTATAATATTGGATATGTAGTGTGAGATTATCATTTACGTAAATTCTGATTGTTTTTCTTGGTTTTTATACCGTTACGAAACATCTTAATCATCAGATTTAGAAGAACTCATCAGTAATATAGTTTATTTCATATTTATTAACTGTAATATATATATTTAATTAAATTATTGATAAAGTTATTTGAGGTGGTTGGTCTTAAAAAAAATCAAAATTTTCTGTAAAAAAAAAGAAATCCAAATATAGTTGGTCATAAATATAAAAACGGTTACTCTAATAATTGTACAAAAAGACAAATCAATTTCTTTATAATTCAGATTTTATCATAACTTGTCATTTGTACAAATGTGTAATTTACCTTGAATCCAAATGTGTAATTACCTCAAATGTGTAATTACAATAGAAGCTTGAGGAATCACTTTAGGCCATGGTAATAGTTTTATTATTTGGGCCAAATTTACAAGTGTTTAGGCCCAATAATTTACATGCAGCTTCCACGTACTAACGGGATTGATTATTTGGATAGGTAAACAAAAAAATTGAGACCCCTAAAAATTAGTAAGTAAGTTCCTTAAAAAATTGGACCTGAAATTCTTTTGAATAAGGAATTTTTGAGCTTAAGGAGATAAATATTCCTTAAAATGAATAATTGTGAAGATCATTGAGAAAAGCTAAAAATGCTGATTAAAGAACGTATCAAACAAAAGTGATTATTAGATTTTATTGAATGGATTTGATCACTAAACAACTAATTTGCCTAACGAGTACGACACGACCTTACTTTGCCATGTGATGGGAACGAAACGGCGCGTTTTATTCTTGGTGGCGTCTGCTTCTCATCTGAAGCAACCACAACAGCTAAACTTTGACAATTGTTTGTCTCTGTTTGAGTCTTCTCAGTACATTGATGACACTGCACCACACAAGCCTCTTTGCTTTTGGCTGAATTTACAATCTGATTCAAGCCGCGGCTAGTAGCTGAGATAGCCTTAAGGATACCAAGTACCATTAAGATGATAAGAGGAAGAAACATCAAAAACAATCCATAGAAGAGTATCCATCTGAATCCAGAGTGGTACTTTCCATGACAGATCCATTCAAGGATTAAAGCAAATCCTGAAGTGAATGTAGCCAAGCTACTTAAGAAGAAAATGTTGGAAATCGCCGGATTCGGAACTTGCACCAAGGCTCTTAGCCATTGCAGTCTTTGTGGCTGTAGCCTTGACTTAGTGTCCACCTGCGTCACTGTGGCTGGAACTTTGTTCATGCTTTAGATTGTTTTACTCTCTTTAGGTCAAAAGAAGACTTATGAATGAACAAAACAACCATTTCCTATTAATAAGGTGAAAGATTCCATAGTTTTATTTGATTTTTGAATAATTGACATAAGCTGTTGAGAATATTACTCTCTAGAACGTTGGAGACTGTATTTTCAAAGACTTTATGTCAAACTATTTTTGCCGATTCAAAGATAGTTAAACATAATACTTGGTTTTTTACCATACACAACAACCAAACTATGGACAATAAAAGAGAAATGACAACACCTAACCTTAACCTTAAAAAGAAGAAGAGAGAACATACTTGGACTGTGTTGATCAAAGAGGTTTTACTTGATAGTGATGTAGCGGTTTGTTCCATGCCTAGCCCAATAGTCTTTAAGATCAACAGGACAAGAGAGATCATAACCTTCTGCTGCTAAACGACTGAGTAATCTCGAGAAAACGTTTCCACTCATTTTCCTACCGCCCATTCGAGAATGCCTCTTGTTTGGCATCTGTGGTAATGGATACTGCGATAATGTGGTTGTGCAGCAAGATGATTGCCATCCACCATTTCCCCATTTGTAACATTGATGTGCAGTGCCTGTGCATGAGCAAATTGGTACTGGCATTGTTGTTTCATCGAAGGTGACTAAGTTTAAACCGAGATCGTTACTATCCCAATCTTTTCTAGATTTCTTTCCAGGAGCAGGAACTTTGCGGTTCAGATCTTCACTGACTTTATTCGCCTTTGATTGTCCCTGCTTGTTCTCCTTCTTCCTTTTGCTAACCTTCGTATTGGTCACCTCAGGAGGAATAGTCGTTAAAGGGAAGACTTCAAGTTTGTGGGTTTCTCCGTTACTGAAACAATCATCTCCATCACTGCGTCTCCCACCCGATAAAGCAAAGTTGAGACTATTTTCATGGTGTTGAAGTGCAGCATATGCATTGTCTCTCTCAATCAAAGCTTTATCTCTTTCAGAAAGAGCTTTGTCTCGTTGCTGAAGTGCTTCATCCCTAGCTGCAATTGCTTCCTTTTTTGCAGAGACAGCTTGATTCCTTTCATGTACAGCTGCGTCTCTCTCAGCAAGAATGGACATGATCTTCTTGTTCATCACCAATGCATTATGTTGCTCCTTTATCTGATGCTGAGGCATCATATTCCACTGTAACAAAACATTATTCACTTAACTCCTTTAATCACAAATAAAAAACATCTGATAAACATACCTAAAACCTTCTTCTTACCATCGATTGTGCTCCTTTTAAATAATCAGCCTTGAACCTTCCATTTTCATACTGGCCACCATTCTCCATCCTCTTTTATCTTCAAAAGAGACAAACCCAACAAAAAAGAAAGCTGTTTTTTTCAAGCTTCTCGTCCATAATCAGAACAATAGTGAAACTGAATTTCAAACATTGTGATACGATCTCTGAAACAAGGTTTTGAAGAGTAAGAATCACAAGCAAATATACATATCAATCACAAAAGAACTCGCAGTGTTACTTTCTTCTAACCTTAAATCATCAAAACCATTAGAAAAAAACTCCGTAATTCTCAACATAAAGAGAAATTTCTGATACTCGGACTTAAAATTTCTCCTAATTAGGGTTCCGTCATTCATTCATATACCAAAATCAATCTAATAAACTCAAAAATTCAATCCAAATTCGTCAAAAGAACAATTAAGAAAACTAGGTCACGAACAATCGAAAACTCTGTGTCTTTAGCTTCCAAACACACCAGAAATTCCACGAAATACATAAAAATGGGGGTGAAAACTGAAATTGAAAGAACCCTAGAAAAACACTTTCAAAAATGGAAGTAACATTCGATTAACAACGAGATCAAACAGAGGAAAAGGCGCGAAAGCTTACGAGCTTGTGGAAGAAATGAACAATGGACGTCGAGAAGAAAGATCTAAAGAGAGAGATAGAGATAGAGAGAGAGTGTTTACACGAATGCAAAAGAAGAGAAAGAAGCAGAAGAAGTCAAGTTACCAAAATACCCACGATCTACTAAACCAGATAAAGGGCATTTTTGGCTTCTTCTTTTTTTTTTTTTTTTTGGTTTTTTTTCNGAAAACAGAGATGAGAATCTTCTATATTGAATTCTCTTTGAATGTTGTAATAATGGAGTTACAAACATTAAAAGCTATGAGTTCTTCTCTTATTCATTCATATATAGATAGATTTGACACACAAGAAGAGAGTGTGATTCAAGCGTAGAGATCAATGCCCCAAAACTTGGCTGGTTGATTCGTACGATACTTCCTGTCCATGGTTTTGATCAGTTCCATGTCTTCTTTAGTTAGTTCGAAGTCGAAAACTTGAAAATTCTCTTCCAATCTTTCAGGCTTTGATGTTTTTGGTATCACCACTGTATTTCTCTGGATTCCCCACTTAAGCACAACTTGTGCTACTGTCTTTTTGTACTTCTCAGCCACACCCTATTCAGACAAACACCAGTCTGTATTAGCTCTCAAAATGTTCAATGCTGTAAGTTCTTTTTATTAGGTTTAGAGAATGGAGCTTACTTTGAGAACTGGGTCATCTAGACATGACACAGTGCCAAACCACTCGGCATTGGCTGTGGCACCTCCGAGAGGAGTGTGAGCAGTAACACAGACACCGTGTTTCTGGCAGAATTTGACAAGAGAATCACGTTGGAAGTAAGGATGTGTCTCGATCTGATTCACTGCAGGCTTGATCTTGGAATAAGCCAAGCAGTCTCTCGTTAGAAACACGTCGTAGTTACTGCAAACGAACAAAAAGGTCAAAAAGATAATTAATCAGTGACTAAGGAGAAGAACTTGTTAAGAATATTGAGAGAAGCTGAACCTGATTCCAATGCTGCGGACCAAACCCATAGAAACAAGCTTTTCCATGTCATGCCATGTAGTTTCCAAAGAGATAGTTGTATCAATGTCCAATACCCCATCATCTCCCAAAGCACTATCAGTTGTTCCAACTCCTGCAAGAACATAGAGAGAGAGAGAGGAAGGCACACGTTATTCTATGCCTACCAACTGCTAGCTCGAGTTGAGAAAACTTGATTTCAGCAGATAAATAGGAGGATATTTGCTAAGATGAAATGCAATGGTTGCTACTCAGAGATTAACAATGGTGACTAAGGCAGAGGTCTCACCAGTGTGTTTTGTTGCTACAGGGAAATGAACGAGATAAAGGTCGAGATAATCAAGCTGAAGTTTCTTCAGACTGTCTTTGCACGCCTCGATAACATGGCCATGATCTGAATTCCATAGCTGTAAAAATCAAAGACAGATTCAAAATTCAAAGCTTTCTAACTTTTCACTATTCGAACTGAAACAGATTGAGTTCATAGCGATGTAGTTTCATAGAAATCATTTGACCTTGGTTGTAATGAAAAGATCCTCCCTCTTCACCAGACCAGTCTTAAATGCTTCTGAAAGTGCCACACCAACTTCTGCCTCGTTCTTATAATCAGCTGCACCAAAAGATGTTTACTTAAAACCATAAACAAGACTCGTACAGCTCCAAAATCAAGACATCTAACAATGATAATCAGTCAAAAGAAAACTGATCTCGGTCATAGATCAATCACTCTACATATCAAACACTTTAGATCATTCTATGATAACAAATACTTAAAGCTGAAGAATCAGAAGCAGATAAATCCCAAGATCCACATGCAGAGAGCATTCACTTAAGGATTCAACTTTACAGACTAGAAAACCCAACTCTTGTCGATATATTTTCCAATAAAAACTCCAGCTTTCAACACGTTAAAACAAACCCACAAACCCAAGATTCTATTAACATGTTCAGACCAACTCAAAGCAACGAAAATCATGAAAAATATTGAAAAGATGAGAGTAAGAGACTTAGTTATACCAGCACAATCGAGATGGCGATAACCGATCTTAATGGCATTGATTATTAGGTCGCGAACACCATCTTTCTCCATTCTCCATACTCCCAAACCAACGATCGGCATCTTGTAACCACTGTTCAGTGTGATCTCCATTTCGTCTTCTCCTTCTCTCTTCAAAATCTTCCTGATAGGGTAAAAATCTTCTCAGATTGAGAGTCTCCAGTGAATGTTTTTGGTAAGTCAGATATTTAAGAACTTGTGGTTTTCATTTGTTACATTCCTTTAATAGGCCCAATGGGCCAAAAAATTTAGCCCGATAAGAATAGGTTTTGGGCTAAAAATTTCAAGGCTCAATACGCACCGTTTTCGATATGTTTATAAGTATAAGAAACGTTATCGCAGCTCTAAAGTAAATTCACAAACTTCTTTACTTCTGCTTTGTGTTCGGAATCAAATTCTATACAGGTAATTCGAATGGTCGGAATTTTGAAGGGTTCTTCTTCTTTTTCTCTGATAATCTCGAGGCGTGATTTCAAATTTTTTAAGGTTTTTTGATCGATCTCACTCTGTATTTCGTTAGAGCTGAATTTGTGATCGGATTCTTCTTTTTTGAGAATTCCGGTGAGTTCGTATAGGAATCCCGATGAGTTTTCCGAGGATCTTAGTAGGTTTATCTCAAAATTAGGAGATTGTGAGAGTTTTTTCTAGATGGGTTATCGACATTCTTCGAATTTTAGGTTTCTTTTCTGCTGCTGAGATTCGAAATTGAGGTTCTTAGGTTTTCTTCAAAAGTGTAGTTTTCTATTAAATTCAACCAATTTTATTTTCCTGGTAGTTGGAATTGTTACCCACGATTGATCTATCTGTTTAATTTATTTTTTTGGTCGAGTTTGATCTATCTGTTTATACATGTTCGTATATTGAAACCCTAAACTTTATGAGTGCTTTATTCTATTTTTCTGATTTGGATCTTTTAAGTAAGTCTTATAATATTGTTAACTTGTGTAAACTTTCCTTTTCAGTAAAGGTTGCCTTGTTTAGCTTACTCTATTTGTCTACTACCATTAACTATGGTAAGTGTCTTAATCCACAAAGGTTTCTTCTTTTATAATAGTTGATCTTCACTTTAGTTGAACTAATCACTTGCCCATTGGTTTTTTTTCAACCTTTGGGACTTACTACACTGCAGTTTTTCGATGGATACCATTATCATGGAACGACCTTTGAGCAGAGTTATCGGTGTTATCCGGCATCTTTTATCGACAAGGTTTGATTTCATGTTTCTGATTTTTTCTTTGATTATTAGTGAATGTGAGAAGGGTTTGCTTATTGATTTTGTAATGTTGAACTTAGTTGTTTTCGTGCTCGAATGACTGAATTCTATGACATAAGCTCGTATCCAAAACCATTATTACGTGTTTTTAATTTTGTTATTTCTTCCTGCAGCCACAAATTGAAAGTGGTGACAAGAGTAAGTCTTTCTATCTATACGAATGTGTGTCTCTATTCAATGTTATTGTCAAAGCCTGAAGTTTGACTTATGTTAAATCTATTTCAGTTATAATGCCACCATCAGCCCTTGATCGTCTAGGTAAGCTGGCTTTAGCTTTTAGAATTGGTTCAATATGTGTTAAATAACTTAAGAGAAATATCGAAGCACTGATATTGGAAAAACTTTACAGCCTCTTTGCATATTGACTATCCGATGCTGTTTGAGCTTCGTAATTCTGGAATTGAACGTGTTACACACTGTGGAGTCCTTGAGTTCATTGCAGAAGAAGGCATGATTTACATGCCATATTGGGTGAGAATCTGTTTCCTCCTTGATTGTAGGTTGAAATATTTGGATTGAAGCAGCTATATCAAACTGATCGCTTGCTACTTTGATCTAATCCAGATGATGCAGAATCTGTTGCTGCAAGAAGGAGACATCGTGAGAGTGAGAAATGTCACTCTTCCAAAGGGAACATACGTTAAACTACAGCCCCACACAACAGATTTCCTTGATATATCTAACCCAAAGGCCATGTGAGTCAGACCTTATCTACTTTTTTTTCCCATCTTTTGTTGATTATTCTTTCTGTTCTCTGGCTCGTATTTATTAGTTTCTACCCATTGTCAATATTCACATCTGTCTTGCTGATGAATGAGAAAACTTTGCAGCTTGGAGACTGCTCTGAGGAATTACTCATGTCTAACCACTGGGGATAGCATTATGGTTCCATACAACAACAAGAAATACTTTATAGATATTATTGAAACAAAACCTGCCAATGGAATAAGCATCATAGAAACAGACTGTGAGGTTGATTTCGCACCTCCCCTTGATTACAAAGAGCCTGAACGCCCCACAGCACCTGCTGTGGCTAAGGGTCCGGCAAAAGGTATACATCCATTGATTCACTATTAGCTTCAAATTATTAGATTTTCATGTGTTTTTTCTTTTCAATTTAATAGTTGAGGAAGTTGTGGCTGAACCTGAACCAAAGTTCAACCCCTTCACGGGATCTGGAAGACGGTTAGATGGGAGACCTCTTGCCTATGAGCCACCGCCAGCCACTAGCTCAAAAGACAAACAGCCTGTTGTTTCTAATGGTAATGGGCAGTCATCTGTAGCAAGTAGCTCAGAGAAAGCTGCCCGACAAGCCCAAGGAAAGCTTGTGTTTGGGGCTAACGCAAACCGTACTCCAAAAGAAGCTGCTCCAAAAGTACTCATTTGAACTTTAGTTGATAAATGACAAAACAGAAACTGCAATGAAATTGAGAGATAAATTCATATGATTCTCTGTTCTACTTATTTTGTCAGGTTGGAGCTGGAAAAGAGACAAAGAAAGAGGAAGAGAAGAAGGACGACGAGCCTAAGTTCCAAGCTTTCACTGGGAAGAAGTATTCATTGAGGGGTTGATCAATCCACACTATCATTCTGATCATTATAAAACCTCTCATGTTGTGTATTATAATCACTAGTGGCCTCAATCAAACTAGAAAAACAAATAATTTAAATAAAGCTTCTACTTTATCTTTACAAGGCTTGTTTTTCTTTAATCAGATTGAATGCTATCTTCAATTCTTCTCTGCTTTTTTTATATTCGTTCTGCAGAAGGTATGACTTTGAGCACCTCATTTGCATATTTGTTCATGATCTGGAAGTTGAGCTCTTTTGGCTATTTACAGCTGAAGTAATTGTTTGAAGAAGAGGGTCTGTGTTTGGGCACATGAATTTTAGCTATGAACAAGAACAATATACGAGTAACATGTTATGCCTGAGTTATAATATCTCTACAGGTTGAGATCTCTGATTTATGAGGTACACTTGGACCATAAACCTCTCGAGTTTAACTTAAAAAAGAACAAATAGAGATGAAAAGAAAAGAATCATCTGTTTGTGACAAAATCCAATTCTATGTCACCTTATTGCATGATGGCTTTGAGTGCATCTTTCACATATTTGTACTTGAATTCAAAGCCAAGCTCTTTAGCTCTTACAGGTAAAACCTTCTGTCCTTCGAGAACCACTGTGGCACCTTCTCCGAGTAAAGCTTTAAGTGCAAAGTCAGGAACTGGTAGCCACGAGGGTCGGCTAAGAACGCTGCCTAATTGCTGACACATTTCCCCAAGCCTAACTGGATTCGGCGCAGTACCATTTATGACTCCTGCCAACAACCAATACCAATCGAATTCTGCGTTATACCTTTGCCTATTCTTAAGAGGTAACAAAGAGGACATGTACTTATCTATGTAGTTACCTTTATAGGATGGATTAGTGAGGGCCTCGTAGATTAAGCTCACCAAGTCATCCACGTGAATCCAAGAGAACCTACTCAATAAATATTGCAAAAATGATCTTCAAATTCGCAGAGAGCCATCGAGAGATAACCAGTAAAAGTATCCAAGTTTTACCATTGTTGTCCTGTACCCAGAGGTCCTCCAGCAAACATTTGGAAAAAGGGTATCATCATGGCTACAATGCACAGAAAGATTTTGAGTGATCAGCAGAGTATTAACTCCTAAACGAACATATGTCATTAGAGAATATGCACCTAACGCTCCACCGTCTTTGCCTAGAACAACACCAATGCGGATAAGTGCAACTCTTGCATGCTTATTCGCTTTCAGGGCAGTTCCTTCCCATTCTCTGCAAACCTAAGTACATAGGTACTTGTATCATTTAGGCAGTAAATTCTTTGTACACAGAGTCAGATTCACATCTATCACATCTAAGTACAGTCTTCCACTGTCAGATCAGAACCACAAAAAAATACAGACTGTGCAAGAAAATATACTCCAGGACATTTACCTCTGCAAGGTAATCCTTCCCTGATGGACTATTTTCATCGAATACTTGTGTCTCACTGGTACCTGAAAGCTTAAAGAGCTTTAAAATTGTTGTTGGCATGATCAGAATTTGAATGGCTCTGCAGATAGGATTGTAACATACCATAGTAACCAACAGCCGTGGCGCTGACTAGAACCGTAGGCCTAGCTTCTGCTGGTGAACTATTTATCAACTCAACGACCTTCAAGTAGTTTCAGAAAAATGAAACTCTATAATCAGATCATCTCTTCAATAAGTGAAGTTTGGAGTTACAATTCATTCAAAGAAGATAATAAACACTAACTTTAGAGGTGACACGGATCCGGCTATCCTTGATCTCTTTCTTAATCTGCAGAGAAAACAAAAATATCTATAAAGAAAAGAACAAGCATCAAACCTTAAAGGAACATGAATGAAGAAACTAACCTCAGGAGACCACCTCGTACTAATTGGCAGTCCAGCTAAGTTAACAACAGCAGTGGAACCTTGCACGCAGTTTTTCCACTCCGGTTCTTCTGCAATCACAATACCTGGAAAGTCCTTGGCTGGAGAAGAACATCAGGTAAAACATAAATCAGATCAAAGACTGCATAATATAATAACATTACACAGAGTGTATTTTATGATCATATTAACATAGAAGCAGAATAGTCATTACCTTCTTACCAGGAAATATTTGCTCAGCTTTGGATTTAGAGCGTGTTAAGACACGAATGGAGTGATTATCTAGCAAAATGAATAAAGAACAAACCCCATTTAAGAACAAATTCGAAAACATCTGACAGAGTATTGAAACATCATCAATAACAATACGTTTATCTATTTACCAGCACGAAGTCTCTGAACCAATCTTCTCCCTACAAATCCAGTAGCTCCAGTTACTGACACAGTCATCAGATTGTCCTGAGTCATGGAAGCAACAAACCGAATTTAAACACTCAACAGCTCCACTAAGGCACCAACTCAACATTTGAACACAGCTAGGCATTTTGTTTCTACAACTATTCTAAGTCAAAAGATGAAAAAATTGAATGAAATACCTTCTGGGAATTCTCAGAACTGCATAGTATCATGAATCTCCTTGTTCCTGGCACCTAAAAATCCAAATTTTGATCATAGTTCTTCACATAACAAATTACAAGTGAAAGTGATCAAAAACCTCAAAATTGCGTACGGAAAATGAACGAGAGACAAAGAGAGCAGAAGAGAGAGCGAAGGAGGAAGAAAGAGACGTTGATGAGCAGAGAAGCTCCATTGTTTCGTTCTACTGATCGGTAACAAGTGAGTGGTGTACTATGGAGACACATATTCGAAACCAAGAGAATACTTAACAGGCCTTTAATGGGCTTTAATATATAATAAATAATATTAGTAATGGCCCATTCATTCCTATTTCAAACTAAACCCAACGTTGTCAAGTCTATGACCATTATGGGCTTTTTAGATATTTATAATGGCCCATTTATTTCCATTCCTGAACTAAAAGTGAGCTTGGTGTGTTTCAGGCCTATAATGGGCTTTCAATATATTTTAATGACGGCCCATTAATTCCCATCTCTGGCCCATAAGTTGAACTCAGTGTGGTTCACCTTTGAGAGACCGAGAGAACGAGAGCTCGACAGAGAGATGGCGGCGATGCAGTGGTGTGGCGCGATGACGCGACGGATTATGATGACGCAGAGAACATCTGCAACTTTGAATTGTTCGGCGAGGTATTCTTCGATGTCTTCTTCTCCGGCGGTATCATCGGAAATGGATTTGTGTGGAAGAGGAGATAAGAAGACGAAGAAAGGGAAAAGGTTCAAAGGATCATATGGGAATTCGAGAGGGAAGAAACAAAAGATGATTGAGAGAATCAAAGATAAGCTTGAGCTTCCAAGGTCTACTCCTTGGCCTCTTCCTTTTAAGCTCATTTGATGAATTTTCTCTTGTTAGGGTTTATTTCATTTGCCAGCTACAATGTCCCCTTTAATGGTGAGTTTCCAGCTTTTTTTTACTCTCTGTATACTTGAAATCATGAATCTTATTTATATATTTGATGTTGCAACTTCACTTTATGATCGAAGTCCCTAGTTTGATTGGTTCAGAATCCCTGTTGTAATAAGTAGAGAGTGTGAAGTCATAAGCTATACATTCAACAATTTTAGCTGTTTGATTGGTTTTTCCTTTGTCTCTGTGAATTTGAGATATTCACTGACTTCTTAATCGTGATGCAGAAGCCAAATTGCACATGAAAGTATAGTAAGTAGAGAGTGTAGTGTCATAAGCTATAGATTATCACTACTGTGAGCTGTTTGATTGGTTTTATTCCATGTCTCTGCGAATTAGACAGATTCATTAACCTCTTAACCTTAACCTAGTAGATTGTTATATAGTGAGTTGGTTGGAGGAAGATTATTATAGACATTAGAACACATCTGTGATCTGTGTAGTATTTGGTTATTTCTAAGACAGCACTTGATAGACTCAGGTTTAAAGAGTTTGGAGATGTTTGGAAACCATACTGGATAATGGCCTCAGGAATGTTTTATTTACCTAATTAGGACAAAGAGAGGTGAGACAGTTACTTCATCTAGTTTTGTTGTGGTAAGATCTTAAACCAAGTTATCAATACAAGTGAGCTGTTTGGTTGGTACTATTCCTTGTCTCTGTGAATTAGAGAGATTCACTGACTAATGAATTGGTTGTGGGAAAATCATGGTCACATTCTGTGTAGTTCCGAGAAATCTCAGTGGTTGTGGGAAGATCATTGTCGCATTCTGTGTTGTCTAGTGAGTTGATTTTAGGAAGATCATTGCAGAATTGAACCACATTTGTGTAGTTTGTAAAGATCTTAGATTGTTGAATATAGGACAGCACTCGAGAGACTCAGATTTAAAGTATTTGGATCGTAGATTGGTCTCTCTATGCAAAATTTAGAGGATTTCAAGCTATTGCTCCCATTGCTCACTCCTCAAATTAATAATAATGCACAATGAGCTCATTTCACTTATATTTTAAGGATTGCTGATAGCTTTCAACAACAAAGTTCGTCTAAGAAGAGACCAAACCAGTCATTATTTTCCAACTACACAACCATACAGAAATGATAATGCTCAGACTCAGTCATCTCTTACCAAACAAGTACTTTGATTGTAATCATTTTTTTAAGGTCAATCAAAATATCCTAATTGATAGAAATGATTCTCCAGAACTACATCAATCCAAAAAGAAGTATCTAAACATTACAAATTACAAAAAATTTGCTTCTAAGCTTAATCCGGACCAATCTAAGGAAAAACAGCTGCTAAGCTACTTAAACCAAACGTACAACAACAGAAACAGGAATGAATAACAGAGTGAAATTTGTTTCTCTGTTTTCTACCCTGATTTTACTCAAACAACATTAATTACTTTTTGACGTTTTGATTTGGTTGATCCTTTGGCTTTACTTAGCTTCACGTTCTTCTTTGTTTTGGTTTTATTCATCGACCAATCATCGTCATCATCATCCTCGCTAGGATCAGATTCTATGTATGAATCATCATCTTCTTCGTCGTCATGATAATATACCTTTGGAGAGGGTTTGCTCGGTGCTGGATAAAGTCTGGATGCTGGCTGCGGTGTCGGTGTTGAACAGGGTCTGGACGCTGGCTTGGGTAAATCATTGAATGGAACTTTCGCTACTGAGAAACCTATGGGAAAGAAACCCCAACAGCAATAATAACTATCTTCATCAGTTACAGGTGGTGGAGAGGGAACCTTTATTGCTTGAAATGCTCGTCTGCAGCTCTTAGTTTGGCACAGAAGCACACTTTCCTCATACATTCCGGGATACTCAAAAAGCACAAAGCAGTATGGACATGTAGTCCAGAAACTCGGATCCTCTGTCCTAGAATCGTTTCTTGCAGCCTCGCTCTTTGGAGTCTGTTCAGCAGGTGGGGTTTGGTAAGAGACCCGAGTTGGCTGAGAAATGGGAGTAGGCAGAGGCTGAGATGGAGATGGAATAGTTGAGACTGCTGGAACCGGAGAGGGAATTGCAGTGACCGGAGGTGTCTGAAATGATTGAGTTGAATTGATGGCATACGGCAGAGGAGAGGGAGAACCAGATGATGCAGCAGATGATTGGGAAGGACGGGTTGATTGATATGCTGGTGGTTGCTGAGACACCAGCTGTGGCTTAGAGGTTGTGGGTGGCTGAGAAACCGGTGATGGCTTAGATCTTGGCTTTGAGGTTGTGGGTGGCTGAGATACAGGGAATGGCTTAGAGCTTGTAGGTGGCTGAGATACAGGCAATGGCTTAGAGCTTGTAGGTTGCTGAGATACGGGAAATGGGTTAGAAGTCGGTGGTGGCTGAGATACTGGGAATGACTTAGATGTTGGTGGAGGCTGAGATAGCGAAAATGGGTTAGGAGTTGATGATGGTTCACACACCGGGAATGGCTGGGCTTTTTGTGATGACTGCAACATCGGAGAAGGCTTAGAGGTTGGTGGTGGCTGAGACATCGGGAATGGGGTAGAGTTTGATGGTGGCTGAGATATCGGGAATGGGGTAGAGTTTGATGGTGGCTGAGACACAGGGAATGGGTTGGAGTTTGATGGTGGCTGAGACACAGGGAATGGGTTGGAGTTTAATGATGGCTGAGACACAGGGAATGGATTGGCATTTGATGATGGCTGAGACACAGGGAATGGGTTGGAGTTTGATGATGGCCGAGACACCGCAAATGGGTTAGTGTTTTGTGATGATTGAGACACCGGGAATGGCTGGGGTTTTTGTGATGACTGAGACATTGGAGAAGGCTTAGAGGTTGGTGGTGGCTGAGTCACTGGCAAAGGCTTTGGCTTTTGTGATGATTGAGACATCGGGAATGGCTGGGCTTTTTGCGATGACTGATACATCGGAGAAGGCTTAGAGGTTGGTGTTGGCTGAATAGAGGTCGGTGGTGGTTGAGACATTGGGAATGGCTTAGAGGCCGGATGTGGTTTAGAAACCGGCTGCGGTTTAGTGACTGAAAGAAACTGAGTGGAGCGACTTGGCTGAGATACAGGTGGGTCAGAAACAGAAGGTAACAGCGAGAGTTGAGCAGCTTCAGTGGACCTACTAGATAGCTGGAATTGCTTGGCCGGCTCAGACGACTGCCATGGTACTGGGTCAGAGTGGCGTAGTGACTCAGACGATGGAGTGGGCTTAGATGCCCAAGTCAAATCAGTTGAAGGAGTCCTATGAGATGATGCCTCAAAAGATCTACTAGGCGGCCTATCTGGCTCAGCAAACCGATGACTACTGTGAACCCTTTCAGTTTCATTGTTCAAATTTATCGATCTTTCTTCCTTTGCTGGTCGTTTCCAATCAGTACTCGAACCACTACTTTGTTCTTGACCAAACTGTTGACGCCACGATACTTGTTGTTGCTCCTGCAATAACTGCTGATCAAATTGGGATCCTTGCTGCTGCTGCTGCTGCTGATGCTGCTGTTGCAGAGTCTGAACAGACTGAGCAGGCTGAACAAAATGTGGATGTTGCTGAGGCTGTTGATGAAGCTGAAATGGTAATTGCTGATTCTGAAACGACATAGTTTGATGTTGAGGAGACTGTGATTGATGTTGATGTTGATGAGACTGTGATTGATGTTGATGTTGATGAGACTGTGATTGATGTTGCTGTTGATGAGACTGTGATTGATGTTGCTGTTGATGTTGAGGAGACTGAGGCGTTTGATTAAACAGCTGAAACCCTAATTGACCCAGTTGACCAAACTGACTCAGATGCAATTCCCTATCATACACTGCCTTTTTGGAAGGATCGGAGAGTACATACCAAGCCTCGGAGATCAATCTAAAAGCTTGTTCAGAGTAAGGAAACCGATTCCGACTTGGATTAAGCAACACAGCGAGTCTACTGTACTGAGTCGCAACAAGTTCAGGGTTCTGTGTAAGACGAACAAGCCGTAAAACAGCATACCAATCAGGAAGATCAGAACTAGCTCCTCGAATTCTTGATTCCCCAGCGATTAAAGTATCAGCAACGGCAAGGATTAACTCAGCTGGATCTACAAGTGAGTGATCTGCTTCACATGCCCTAATCGCATAAGTTTTTGAACCATTCAAATCTCCACTCATGAGTAGCTTCTCTGCTTGAACTAACCATCGTTCAGCGTGTCCTCCTCCTCCGCCGTTACCACCACCACCCATCATTTTACAATTTTCTCCGTCGAAGAGAGAGAGAGAGAGAGAGGACAATTCTATTA
Source organism: Lepidium aucheri (assembly GCA_900406435.1). Taxonomy (NCBI): domain Eukaryota; kingdom Viridiplantae; phylum Streptophyta; class Magnoliopsida; order Brassicales; family Brassicaceae; genus Lepidium; species Lepidium aucheri. The sequence goes on from OVBA01000234.1 coordinate 16,263, forward strand.
TAAGAAGAAGACGATAAAATCCAATATTAAATTAAAGTCTTTAATAACAGTGCATTTGAGTTTTTCAACAGTCGTACTAATTCTATTATAATATATTGATTTTAAAGTAAGAAATAAACCCTAAATCTTTTCATGTTCATATATGAATGCATGTGAGCTAGATGTTGAATATGTGTTAGAGAAAGGGCTTTCTACCTTGTCGACTTTGTCTTCTTCCTTAAAGTGATACAGTTTCTACACAAACTCTAATCTGAAACATACACCATAGAAATCAGCATTTTCAACACATAGAACTGATTTTGAGAGTGAAATCAGAAATTTAATAAACTCTAAATCCCAATAAAATGCCGAATCTTACTCCATTAAATATACCAAAAATGGCAATCCTCGATCTAAGAAATCGGGTAAAAGATGTTATAAATCCCTAGCTTCACATTAGCAAAAAATAAAATCTGGAACGAATTGAAGATTCAGCAACTTTTCATCAAAACTTGAAAGAAAACAACAAAAATCAGAAATCGGAGCAGTGATTTGAGAATCTAGGTTATGTTTAAACAGTAGAATCTGAAACTCAAACATGAATCCAAGCTCTTAATTCAGAGTATTGCGAAAAATCGGGAGAGAAAGAACGAGAGAGGGATCACAGTACATTAAGCTTCTTCTTCGTCTGCTACTTCATCATCTTGCTTCGTCGTAATCGTCGTAATCGTCGTCTCTCTGAATAATTCTCCATTGACTCTCACTCTCACTCTCTAACTTGTCTGCAATCATCAACAACGCTTTTTTGTGGGCTTTTATAAGCCCCACTAAAAGGCCCATTAATAGGCCCACTACAAAGCCCAACAAAAAAAAAGAACGCTATATAGAAAAAGAGTCGATATCATACTACTTCGAAGGCTGATCCAGTGAAGTAAAAAGCATCAGAATCAGATGTTTGGTTACACTTCAAGCTTGTGGAAACATCTAAAAAAGTTATGTTTTCAAACACACAAATCCTAAAAGATTTACACATACAAACTCAAAAAACCATTATATGAACGTGTTGATTCGACTCTAATTGAAATTAGAAAAGCGTGGCCATGCTTTTTCTCCAGCTAAGTGATCTCCTTGATGATGGAAGTTGAGGTGTGAAGCTCAGACCAAACATCTCTTTCATAGCTCTTCCTTGTTCCACGAATCTAACTAGCTTTGCTACAACAGCTGCACTTTCAACCACATGGTTTATGTCATTGGGTTTACTCCAGAGCTGGTTCGCTAGCTGCAACCTCCTGCGTTTCGAGTTCACAGAGATCCCAAACTTTTGGTACAGTCTCTTCCTTTCTTCTCCTGTAAATCTCTTCCCAACAAGCTTGCTTAGCATCCTTCTCTCCCTCTGAAGCGCCTTCAGGCTACAACAAAACCAGAAAGGAGACAATAAATTATTATTTGTCTGCTGTTCTAAATGCAAATGCGACTGTTAAACTACTTACCTTGAAGCTATTGTGAGTGTTTGTCCTCTTTCGAATGCATGGTTTCCTTGAGAGAAGCTTTCTTTCATGTAGGAGAGTCTTCTTAGCTCTACTCCGATGTATATTGAATCTGCTTGATCTCCCCTGAAGAGCAAGAAGAAGTATGTTCTATGCACCAACGAGACATGACATGTTTGCCACAGTCCTAGAATTTGTTCTCTTTGTCTCTCGAATTCATCTGACCAGTTTGTCATTGTTCCAGACACCTCTTCGTCCATAGCGTCTACACCAATGTCCTTCCCCATTTTCACGGAATTTTCAGGATCCGGAACCTGAAATACAAAACTCCACATAAGAGATTGAATTTTTTTAGCTAAAGAGAGAGATAACTATATACTTTTAGAGTTTTTACCATCTCCTTCAGCCCTTCAACAAATGACCTGATGCTGGTGATACCTCCATCTTCTCCTACTAATGGTGTTCCAACGCTGTGAGCCTCAGTGGAATCACTTCCGCGAGAAGACATTGAATCGCTCCTCAACAATCTCCCACCAGAACCAAACTCTGAATCAGGAAACGGAAAACCATGACCCTCTGGTCTTACAGGGTAGTCTATCTCCACGGCATCAGGAGGAGTGCTTGTGCCTGGCATGGTATCTCCGCGGGTCCAACTCCTCCTCCTCCTAACGCTTCTAACACTTGATGGGTTTCTGTTTTGAGCAAGACTTGTTTCACCATTTGCCTCTGCATTGTGTCCCAGAAGTATTTCTCCGTCTGTCCTTTCATCACTGTTGTTATTAATGTCCCTGACTGATTCTTCCATCTCTATGCACTGCACCTCTTTGCAGTATACTTCTGACTGATCTCCTGAAAGCCCAGATGACATTTCCTCCTCCAGATCATCATCAGAGTGAGACCTAACATGAGCTCTTGCACTCGACAGAGGCGTTGACGTCCCATCTGATATGAAACTGGTCCTGTCTGGATCAACCACGCCTGATGTCTCTGACACTGAACCATCCTCCCACTTATTAGTACGGTTACGGAAATGTGGAGTCCCAGCCTTTGAAAGATGACAACAAATAAAACAAACTGTTAAGCTATATAAGCTAAAGATATGTAAATGATTATTGAATAACTTGTCAACTGAACTGAATTACCTTTGAAGACTCCTCGTGTTCCACCATCTTCATAAAATCTTCAAGCCGAGATTGAGCAATATCGCGCTGTTTTGTCATTTCTGCGAGCTGCTTCTCCATCTGCATGACATTTAGCCTCAATCAGAATAAATCCAACTATCTAAAAATCAACCAACTCATGCCAAAAACCTGTTGAAACTACTTTTGTGTTAAAAAAAAAAAAACAAACCTTTTGTATCTGAAGATCTTTCTTTCTCAGTGAAACCCCACAATCGCAGCTTGAGGTGGCAGGGGATGGGTTTCTCAGCTCACTCTCGAGCCTGGCTAGCTCACGCTGTAATTGCTTCACCAAAGCCTTGTCTGACATGACAACATTAATCTGTGCTTTCGTGGTGACTTCCTTAGCACAGCAGGCAAACAATAGAGTGTTTCTAGTCTGCTCCACATGACTCCTCGCTGGACTCAGCGTGCAGACTATTGCGGTTCTGGCATTACCCCCCAAGCACGGCTGAAGAATGCGCGTGAGCTTGGAGTCTCTATAGTTGATGTGTCCTTGTCTTCCGTTGCTGCATCATGTTGATTGTCTTAATATTAATGCACGTACTAAAAGACAACGGACGTGCTTGTAAAGTCCGAGTTTTGTTTTGTTAAAATCTATCTATAGCACATGCTAAAAATAGTACGGTTCTAGTGTCAGCTGCAGTTTCACTTCCATACCTGAGTTTGCGTATCACAGTTCCTAAAGTCAGCAAACTTCGATTAATATGACAACCCTCCTTAAGTCTTGCACCAGCTGATAAGGCCTGCGATGCGCGCTCGCTCCCCGCCAGATCAATAAAATTCTATACATAAGAAAGGATGAGCACAAACCAGACAATTGGCAAAGCTTAGAACCTTAAGACCCAAAAGTAGATAAAGCATCTGAGTACATACCACACTCGCCATGAGGGTAGCTGAGTTTTCTTTGCCTAAGAACTCACGAGCAGAGCTTTCAACTGTCTGCAAAAAGTTAAAAATTATATAAAGATCTGAGCAAAAGAAAAAGGGGCATCTTTGTGCCTTAGATCCAGTGAGAGAAAGGAACTTTACTAGTTTGATAATTTGATGAGATCTTGAACTTCTCTCATTTAATGAGGTTTCACCAATCTTCCGTTGTGCTGCAATAAGAACATCAAGAAGCACAGAAATGTAATGAGACAGCTTTTAAGACAATAATTTATACAGAGTAACCTTAATTGCAGATCATGAGCAAAATACATAAGTAACAGTTTAGTATTAGTAGATAGATAGATGTTCTGAGATTATTTACCTTCACAAATGGAGATAAGATCTTTCAGATGGTTCCAGTCTCTCAGAATTTCCTCTCTGGCTTTTTCAACAATGGCCCCTTTCTATATGGAAGAGAAAAAAAACACACATGAGAATAGTCACTCAAGGATACTAAACTAAAATATTTTCAGTATTGAAACAGCAACAATCTTTCACCTCAGGGTCATCTCGTAGCCTCAGTGGTGGACTATCCGGGCTGAGAAGATCGCGGATGGCTTCATTGTAGATCTCTATAGCTGAAAATTTCACAACAAATGCCCTATCTTCATGCTGCAGTGTCCAGGCAAATTAGTGAGAAAGATGAATACATACCAAAGTAGTATGAGTAAAATTGGACTTAATTTTGGCAGTACCTTAAATATATAATCAAATATGTCAGCCACAGCATACTCAGTTATACCAGACATGGTGTATGTCTTTCCACTGCTCGTCTGACCATACGCAAAAATACTAGCTGGGAAACAATAATTATTGAAACAGTTAACTTGCCATACCATCTATGTCTACGTCATTACAACAGTGAAAAGGAAGCTTACAGTTAATTCCTTTGACAACCGAGAGAGCAACTTCTTTGGGGCCATCTTCGTAAACTTGTCTGGTTGGGCATTCACCTCGAAACACTCTATCTGTGAACAGAATGCGAGTAAATACATAGGCATCTAAATCAACTCATGGATGTTTGAAACTCAAGGAGACAAGAACAGGTAGAGCTAAGTTTATATAAAGCAGTTAGAATGGTTCAAAATCTATCAGCAAAAGATTAAGAAAAATAGCTAAACAAGATGGTTTAGATGACATTTTTCGTGATCACATGCACTAGATAATTGTTTAATGTCTCAAAGAAACTGATATTTGAAAACAAGTATATAGAAGATATTTTTGACTCAATACAGCATTGCGATTCTTACCAAATGAGTATGCAGAAGGAAAAGTTGAGCCCTCACGCAACGTGTTTCTGTACAATACGGTGGTGTCGTTAATGCATTCCCAATCCGCAGCTTCACTAGCTAAGATCTCTTTCTCGTTCAGAGGTCTCAGTCTCACAAGAACCAGAATCTTCTCTTCGCGGGCTACATGCACCTGTGTTTTCTCCATTTTCTTCAGCTCTTCTCCAGCAATTGCTCCCATTGCTCACTGATCAAAAAAACAATAAATGCAAAATGAGCTTACTTCATTTATATTTTAAGGATTGCTGATAGCTTTCAAAAACAAATTAGATCTGAGAAGAGACCAAAAGAGTCCTTGTTTTCCAACTACACAGCCATAAAGAAATGATAAAGGTCAGACATCTCCTCTTACCAAACCAAAAATAAGAAGTTAAAACAAGAAACATGCTTAGAAAACCCCTTAGTGTTTCATAAAAAAAGGAGAAAGCTTGAAGAGTTCAACAAAGCAGACTCACTATATCAGAGAGTGTCCATTACTCTTCAATTAACCACCAGAATTCAAAAATATGCTCAACACTCTGCTTGAACAAAAAGAAATAGAAACCGAAAGAGAGATGACTTATTACTAATTATTAATAAGGAGGTTATAATTAGAATAATCAACAAAAGAGAGTTTACTTAGAAGGTGATCAACCTTAAACCGAAGAACAAACAAATAAAAAAGACTACCGACTTTTTTGTTTAGTGGTCACCCACTATACTTGAAAACGAAGTAATGTATCATCAATCAAAAGTTTCTTTAATGGAAAAAATAAGTATTATAAGGTCCCACTAACCAGCCTTCTCTGTTTTAATGTATCTGTATATATTAAATGAAAAGAAAGAATTCAAAAAGGAAAAGTCATCATATTCCAAGTACTTTGATTGTAATCTTACACACGCAAAAGCAGACACCAAAAAAAAGAAGATAGAATGTAATATTAAATTATAGTATTCATAAGTCTTTAACACCAGTGCATTTGGGTTTTAACAATCGTGTTAACTCTATTATAATATACTGATTTGACTTTAATGTATAAAAGCATCTACATTGTGGAATTAAACCCTAAATCTTCTCCATGTTCATATGTGAGTACATGTGAGCTAGATGTTGAATTTGTGTGAGAGAGGGAGTTTTACCTTATGAGTTTGTCTTCTTCCCCAAAGTGATACCGTTTCTACTCTAAATCTGAAACATCCACCATAGAAACCAGCAATTTAAACACCACACAAACACACACACACAGAGAGCCGATTTTGAGAGTGAAATTGGAAAATTTAATAAACCCGAACCCCAGATATAGCTTCTGAATCTATCAAGCAAATCCATATAAAATGCCGAATCTACCTCCATCAAAATTACCAAAAATAGCAACCCTCGATCTAAAAAATAGGGAAAAAAAAGGAATATAAATTCTTAACAAATAATTATATCTGAAACGATTTGAAGGTACAGTACATCAACTACTCATCAAAATTAGAAACAAAAACTACAAAATATCAGAAATCGGAAGAAAAGGTAACGATGAAACAGTGAAATCGAAAACTCAAAGACAAATCCAGGATCTCTATTCAATAGTTCGAAAAATTCGGAGAGAAAGAGAGAGATCACAGTACAGTAACCTTCTTCTTCGTCTGCTACGACTCCATTATCCTACTGCTTCGTCGTCGTCGTCGTCTCTCAGTGAAGGAGGGACCAATGAGCATTGATTTGTTCCCGCAAATCTCGTATAGCCAAAGCGCCTCTCTCTCTTTCACACTCGCTCTTTTTCTATTCGTTGAATTGTGAGAGCGTTGAAAGGAAGATAACAAATGAAATTATCATTTTACCCCTAGAACCTTGTCGGGAATCTGAGAAAGTTACGCCACGTTGGCATTTTTTATTTATTTTATTTATTCTTTAAAATTAATTGTTTATTTCTATCATTTACTTATTTGACACGTGGCAATATGGCACGAAGACCGCTGCTTTATAGCCGTTGAAAGGTACAAAGCCCAAAGGGTTTTAGAGCCTCTTTACCAGAAAGAGACTTCTTCTCAGTATCACTAATTAACTTCTTTTTTTTTTTCTTTCTTCGTCATTAACTTCTTCTTTTTTTAACTAATAAATTAAAAGCTTTTTAATTTATTTTTATTTTACAGTTTTTACTTTACAATATTTTGCTTATTTCACCGAACAAACGTGAAATTAGTTATATACCAAAAATCACGGATCGCTTTTCTAGTTTTGTCGGTTCATTTTTTTTTTAACTTCAATTGTAGCCTTTATTAATTATTTGGATACACATCATCCATTACAAGAGAACCTAAAAATTTTGGACATGAATCATACAAACATCAGGTAACAGAATTTGTAACAATTATCCTAACTAGCAGGTTAGCACATGAATTTGCATCACGTGAAACCAGAGTAAACCGAACATCTGAGAAGTGATGGTTTCATTGATGGATTGTCTCGACGTATTGTTGTAATCTTAAGTTAGGTCGAGATGTTGTGAGCGATCGGTATAAGATAAGACTGTCCCCTTCAAAAATTAAATTCTGGAACCCTTTAGTCCAAGCCGCTTGCATAGCCCAAATCAATGTCGTAGCTTCAACTTCCTCCACCGTAAATCTACCTTGAAACTTTCCCATACCACAATGAATTACATTCCCCATACTATCCCGGAATATATATCCCAATCCAGAGTGTAGCTGTCCAGGATAATGGGAAACATCCATATTGCATTTTATCCAACCTATATGCGGACGTTGCCATTGCTTTGGTTGTCGTTGTGCCGTATAGGAATGGGCAGATGTGGAAGGTTAAGTAATGTAGTTAGACTCCCTGTTTAACCATTCTTGCACATCTGTCGTTGCTTTGTTTACGGTATCCAGGAACGACCATTGATGTTGGTTATAAACCAAATCATTTCTATTCTTCTATAATCGCCATAGTATCGAAATTGGAAGATAACGATGTAGAGGTTGAAGAGACATTGTTGTGGCCAAATTCAAGATATAACTTATCTTATTTAGGAGCGACACTGTAGTATCACTTATAATATTTTTTGGAATTCCTGAAGCCCTCCACACGGCCAACAATTCCGTACAACCAAAAAATGCATGATCCGCTGTTTACTTTGGTAGCTTCATCCTCCCATTCAACCTCTTCTATTCATTTACTCGGGTAATACTTTACTTCAAGTCTTTTTTCACCACTTTTAGAATTGAGTGGAAGTTTTCTCAGCTTTGGGGGTTTCCAATATATGTTCTTCAGCTCTGGCAGATGTTCCAAATATAGATATTCTAGTTTGTGAAAAGGAACAATACCTACTTCTCCACCTTCACAATCTTTCTCTTTGTTTATTATTTCTTCCACATGATTTTTTTGGGTTATTTCAAGCATTGTAAGATTTGGAATGAACAACAGCCACGTCAATTCTTTTGGGCAGATGCACAAAAATATACAAATCTTAGAGAGACTTGAGGATAATGCATTTTTCGGATTCTGCAAAGGAGAACCGCTCATGTTGTGATGCTTGCAGTATCCATCATTATCTCATAAATAGTACAATACTCGAAAGTGAGTTCACGTAATTTCTCCATAGTAGCTAAACACCATATGTCTAATGATTTTAGTTGACAACCACTGATTGTTAGAACTTGCGTACAACACATCAAATTGTGAGAGCTTAGAAATTCATCCAAACCTGAATCTGAATTGATACTTATGGTTAGAATTTCTAAATGTTCTAAGAATTTCAACTCCTCTTTTGTCTTGGAGCTATAATCAAATCCTAAATACCATAATTTTAGTACTTTCAAATTCAGTAGTGCAGAAATCCCAACAATACCGAAAGTTGATCCATTTTCTCCAAATCCAAGTGAATTAGATTTTTCAACTTTTGTAAACCGACGGGTAAACATTCTATTTGTGTCTGTAATATGTTGAGATATTTCAATGAAACCAACTCTGATATTCCATCTCGCAATTCAGTTAGAGCTTGATTACGTGAAAGATCCAAAACAACTAGCCTTGGCATGGACTTGAAAAATTCAGCGGAGATATTACCCAATTTCTTGTTTCTCTGTAAAAACAAAGTTGTGAGTTGAACACACTCCAGACAGCCAGAGATATGATCGATTGTGTTACCCATCAACGATATTCTCTTCACAGAATTCATATTCTTAAACTTGGGGATTTTGTATAAATCAGCACCAACATGCACAACAAAATTATCTTCTTGCTTTCCGAAATAAGATGCGATCCACAAGGCCATTTCTCGAACAATATCATGCATGTACACTTTTAATTTATCTTCCTCTATCAACAAAGATGAACGAACAAGGCTACCGATGATTTCATAACCATAATTCTCAGCCTTTTCCATACCTTCTCTATCATCTATAATATCTTCACATATCCAGTACTCTATCAAGTCACTTTTAGAAATCTTTTCATCCTCTTGAAAAAAGTGCAATATAGTAAACACGATTTGAATTGCTCAACCTTTAGATTATCGTAATTGTACTTCAAAATTGGAAGAATTTCATCCTCCATCCCTGAAAATGCAGTTGCATTTGAATTCAAAATATTAATTGCATGATGCCATTCTTGAATTATATGTTTGCATGGCATGGCCTCGCTAATGACGTTAAGTGCTAGTGGTAGACCACGACACTTTTGTGCAACTACCTTTGCAAGCTTTCGTATGTCTGGATGGCTTCCCAACGTGATCTCCCCAACTTTATTTTGAAACAAATCCAATGCATCTTCAGGTGACAAACATCGAACTTCCAAATGAGCATCAACTTTCATGCGCCCACACATTTCTTTAGAACGAGTTGTGAAAGCTACTTTACTTCCATTTGCTCCACTTGGATAAGGGACTCCGATCTTTGTTAGATCAACTTTTGCCCATATGTCATCTAGTAATAACACAAACTTCTTTTTTGTTAGGACATTGTGTATCTCACATGCCTTTTGTTCTTCGTCTTTGTTGTCCTAATCTTCGTTATTGAGACCTAGTTTCCTTGCAATTTCTTTTTGAATTTTTTGGATGTGTAAATTTTTAGAGACCAGGACCCAAATCACAACATCAAAAGCACTCTCTAATTTTATTATTGATTTGCATAAGGAGTGTAGTTTTCCCAACTCCACCCATACCGTGTAGACCAACAGACCCATTCCATTTTTAGTGAAAAGATTCCATGCCTTTTCAAGTACTATTCCTTGACCAACAATTTTCGGTTGAATAGGCCTTTCTACCACCTGAGATGCTTGAGCTTGCCCAGCAACCACATCAAAAGCCCCATTAGATTTGAGATTCTCAACCTCCTCAAACTTCATGAAAACTTGCTTCCCATAATGATAACTCAACTTCAAATTCTTCGAGCAAAACCCACAAATGCACAATCTTTGAAGCTCCATTATTCTAACACTAAGCAAATCATTAACTTCCCTTTCGATGGTCTCAACTCTAAAAAGCCATACCTGGATTTGGTCGAGTCTTTGTAGACCTCTATTCTCCTCTCTCCACCCTTCTTGATAAATCATTTCGCTTTGCCTTCAGCTCTTCCATGGTTGTCTCCAAGGTTGTATATTCTTCTCAATGTTGTGAATGTAACTCTCTTTAACACATGACCATTGAGTGACTTGATTCAAAACTTGATCACATGACAACGAGACAGAGAAATATAAATTTGAAACTAATGGAAAATAGTTCGTATAGATAAGAAAAGAATAAAAAGAAGATAAATGATTGGTAAACCGGTTACACCATACCTGCTCAATTAAGCCATTTGACAGTAATTACGCTAAATGGTTTGGTTAAGGAATAGTTTATTTGTCAATTATTTTGCAGTATCTAAGTTGTGAGAAATTTTTTATTGCAATTTTCTCTATTATTTCTGTTGTTTGAATCTGCAGATTTTACGTACCATTGTCTGTTACAGTGATTAAATGAGTTCTGCTGAAGCAGAACAATGAGAGCAGAAAGGTGTAAAGAAAAACAAATAGAACTTAACACAGTACAATCCAATCAAAACTCTAAAACTTAATACAAACATAGAAACAAACAGAGTTCAAACTTTAGAAAGCATACGAGATGAAGCTAAGAAATGGGCCTTGGTAGCTTCATCCTCCCATTCAACCTCTTCTTCTATCCATTCTCTCTCTGTATACATTATGATGAGTCCTTTTTTGCCACTTGAGTCTCTCATAATGTCGAGGACCTCTTTAGCTATTTTTGGCTTACCAGTACAGGGATCAATCTCAACATCATCTTCAATTAGAACACCAAAAAGGGGGTCATCCTTTTTCAAGATTCTTGTTTGCATAGTCGTTGACACCTCTCTTCCCACTATAGCACTATTTTACCGGTAATCAGGATTGAGAGGGCAACGAGATCTATCATGTGTTAGTCGTTGGCATAAGTGGCATCTTTTCCGAATTTTTTTGAACTCAAACCGTATTGTAATGATTCTACCTTTTTCCATCTCAAATTCTTTTGAAAGTTTTAACGGTCTTGTTACATCGAAAAGGATTTTGGCTTAAATGAACCTCTGCTTTGTGACTTCATCATGTCGAAGGCTAACTCAATCACTCTGCCTAAAAATCTAGCAACTTCTGCGATGATTTCTTTCTCATAACATTCTAATGGAATGTTGCAAAGCCTTACCCACACCGGAGCAAATTTGAGAAAATCATCGGTAGGTTATTCAACCCAACGTTCAGTGAGTAGGGACCAAAGTTCATATGTCCAAACTCCAGCATCTAGAACTGCTTGTAGATCCTCTTTTGAATCAAATATAAATTGGAATCGATCTTCTGATAACGCATAGTCCCTGCATCGACCATATGCTCTCCAAAGCATTGGCATATCATGTATGAAGTTTGACATCTTTTGGCAAGCAGGGTTTAGCAATCTTCCAATAATACTGTGACTATTCCTCTCGAGTGCACTTTTAGAAGGCACATATCGAAGCTTGAATGGTTTATCGTCAACAATTGACATCCTCTGTAACTCTATTTCAAGGTTCTCGGGCATTTTTCTCACTCACAACACAGTTTCAAATAGTATAAATAACTCAATACACCGTACACTGTAGTCAACTAGATGAATGAAGTTACTTGCAATAACTATTCAGAAAATTCGACCAAAGGTCCAACCACAGTGGCGCTTTTACAGTTGTTCTTAGGTCGAGCTTCACGAATTAATTGCTTTCGATCCACGAAAGGAAAAAAAAAATCAATCCCGTGATTTAACAATTAGGAAAAGGAAATAAAATAACACATAAAATTAAACTATATTTTCTTCAGCCCCACACAACTAGAGATGAAACCCTCTAGATGTCATAGAGAGTACTAAGCCTCGAAACCAAGTGGACGTTCTCAATGACTTTTGACCATCTCTTGTTTAAGCCGCAATTATGAAATGAGAGATATGAGCTCAAAATGGTTATAATGTGTAGCAAAAACAAACCAAATAGTGGTCACTAAATGTCGTATGCCTTGATTTTAGACAGGACTATTACTTTCTATTATGAATGATTTTCATAGTAAATTTAGAGAATTTTACGAAAACAAGGATTTGTCCTACCGATTCTTTTCAATTTAGAATTGGGTACTTTTCAACCTGAAACCACGAAAATATTAACATTTTTTCTCTCAATTTATTGAGCAAGTGATATATGTGTGCACATAAGGGAATCAGAATCACATGAGAAAAAAAACAATCTCACCTCTTGAAACCCAGACTATCGTCCACTAGGGTTACAATGAAAGAAAACAAAAGAACCGAAGAATTGATTTACGATGACTTCCGGTATATCGATTCTATTTTGTAACTCCCTTCTTTTTTGGCCTTAGAAATACACTAAGCTTGAGTTCTTTGTGTTTGTATGCTGAAGTCATTCATCATCATGAGCAACAATTCAGGATCTTCTAGCAGAGCATCAACTGATCTACTTGATGGAGATAAGAGTCGAGTTGTGGGTGTACCAACAAAATGTTGGTGTAGTGCTAATATTGTAACAAAGATATCGAAAAACGGCAGCAATCTTGGCCGGAGATACTACCAATGTGGTTATGCTGCTTCGAAAAATGTAATATTATTTTGCTTATTAATGAGAAAACGGTCAAATTAATACCGAACTTACGCGTTTTTTCTATTTTCATACCGAACTTCTTCTCTCTCCAAAAACATATCGAACTTGTTGTTGACCACGCCAAATAAATATCGTCGTTAGTCAAACTTAACATATGTTAAACGGATCATGCGCAAATACTAATATACCTTTTATTTAAACTGAAAAAAACTTTGAAAGGCAAACAACACTAAAAAGACTCAAACTCCTCACCTTTTGGTATAAAAGGAACTACCATTACCACTAGGCTACTTAAATATTTTAATGCAATTATACAATATATAATATATGTTAGTATATTTTGATAAATATCGTAAAATTATTTCCGGTTAATCCCGCATAATTTCTGAGTAACTGATTATGGGTTACACTAGGGCTGGGATTAATACCCCACCCAAATTTTCCGACCCGACCCGAACCGCATTTCAGATTTTTAAGTGATTCGGATCGGTTTGGGTTAGTTTTTTGAAATTTTTTGAGATTATTTTCGGATTTTTCAATTTTTAGTTTTTGTTTTTTCGAAATTTTCGGGTCAATTCAAAACCATTGAATATTACCCGAACTACCCGAAAATTGGAAAATAATCTCAAAAAATCTCAAAAAACTTATCACCGTAATAACCTGAGGATGAACTCGACCATTCACACCCTCAAAACACTAATATTATCTAAAAATCCCTACAATACCTATTTTGAAAAGAATAACAAATTGTTGTGGTGTTTTTGTAAATAACTCGTAAATCTATAGATGTTACCAATTCTATATATTTGGTTATTTGATTCCATGGGTTTAAGGTTTTAAACGATGTACCGAACTAGCAATTTTGGCACAATAACTTGAAATGTGTTGTTTTTTAATATTTGTCATTTGTTGTATGACTTAGGGGCTGTTATTGGATTGTGTATTTTAATAGATTTTGATGTATTTTAAATCCAACGTAAAATCTCCTGTTATTCAATATTGTATTTACGGAAATCCATTAAAATCATGAGTTATTGGATCATGTATTTGACGTTTGATTTTAAAATACAAAACAATCATCTGTTATTCATTAAGGATTTAGAAATCTACTGGATTCTCTCACGATGGATTTTGATGTATTTGAAAGCTCTTTTATGAGTAATACAAATCCTACATGTTTCATCAGGATTTTGAAATCTGAGTTATCGATAAGGAAAATTTTCTTTGTCGCTCCTTCTAATCTCTGTCGTAGCAATTTCTGTCGCTCTCTCGCTTCGCTTCAGGTCTTATCTCACCGTATAAACTCGCTGACAGCCTCTTCAAGTCTTGTCCTGACACTGGAGTTGCTAGCAGAGAAGATGAAGCATAATTGGTTTGATAACGATGACAATTGTAATAATCGTTACCTTTCGGCGAAGAAAATGGATTTTGCTCTCGGGTAATCCCCTTTCTGTCAACGGAGAAAAATCTGAATGTTATTGCTGAGTCGGGTCATGGTTAATTAAGTTTTTTTGTTTTGTTTTTAGAGGTTTTCCTTTAGCTTCTAATTTGCCTTTTAGGTGTCGCTGTGTAATTTTGGAGAATTTTAGAGTTTCTTGTTTAGGGGAAATCTGTCTAGCATGTACTGCAATTGGGAACCTTTAATCAATATGGTAGGAAATCTTGTAAATCCTGATCCAGATTCCTCTTCTAATTGGGGAGACTAATAAACTAGTGGAGAAATCGTATACTTTGTATGATTTGTGCATGTTCACGTTTTTAAAAAAAGTTATAGAAGATAAGAAAGAGAATATTAATCTTCTGGAAAGAAAAGTGTTTTTATTATCTAAAAAAAAAGTAGAAGATGAAGATGAAATGTGTGTGGTGTGTGTCAAATGGTGATCCATCAAATCTAATAGTTTATTTGTGATGGTTGTAAGTTGCAACTTAGGAACTTTGTTCATATGAATTTTGATTGTTATATGTACTCTCTTATCTCTTTGTTTCAGTGTGTAGCATATCTTATGTTCAATCTCTGGCTATAGTATATAGACGAGAGGTGTATATACATTGAGAAAGTTTGCTCAGATGGAAACAACAATGGAGATGATATCAACAAGGAAGAGAGTATTTAGCCAAAGGTATAAGAAAGAGGAAGATTTCTTTTGGCTATGAATGGTTTCAAACCTTCACATAGGCCTAAGAAGATAGCCAAACTCATCCAAAGAAGCTTACTTGTGAGTTTTTAAAGTTTAATGCTCATATATGTCTTTTAATAGATACGTTTGCATATTGATTTAAGCTAACGTTCGTGGGTTTACTTGAAGCAACCTTTAAAAGTATTTTAGCTGAAATGATTCGGTTGAGTGTTTTGAATACAATATATATATACATATATATATATCATTTCTTTGCAACTGAAATATATACGTTGGTATGTGCTTGTTGTAACTTCTAATGTGATCTATTCTTTCAAATAAAGTATTGGTGTCAATAATTGTCTGATACTATCTATTGATATTCGAGGGTGCAAGTGATACTTGACAAGAAGATGAAAGAAGATTTGAAAATGTAAAGAGAATTGAGTGGTTTTTACTGCATCATTTGGACTTGTTTCAAAATGACTACAAAAGTTGTCTCTATAGACTTTGCTCAAACAATCATGACTCTACACTTGGCAAGTTCATGATCATTACATTAGAATTTAGATGGTGTGAGCCTGTGAGGTCTCTGCATCCTTGAAAGTTATAGGTTGAGCCGTTGACGTGTTGGTGGCCATTTTTTCACTAGCTAAATTTCGCACATCCAATTATGTGCTGCAGTTCATGTACGGTTGGTTTATAGATTTGAAGGCATTCATAGTGGACTTGATAATTGACTTTGAAGTGATGAGATGAGCATAATAAATTTGTTGAGAGCTTACTTCCTCTCTTTCGTAACACTTTTTTTTTCTTTTCGTATCAGTTATGCATTTGGACAGTTATTATTTTTGAATGATTTCAAATACCATAAAATCCAAATCTAAATCCACTAGTTATGGATTTTAAAATCCCACTTAATCAATCAAAATCCATTAAAAACCACAGTTTTCAAATCTATTAAAATCTGTTGAAATACACAACTGAATAACACCCCCTTAGTTGAAATCTAACACGCAGTGAATTCTATTCTAGTATTTTTTTTTATGCATGTAGTATTTTTTTTTTTTGTCAACTTAACTCAAAAAACAAGATTACAGTAGACCAAAGTTCAAAAACAAAAATAAAACTTAAACGTGATTCCGGATAAAGCTCCTGGCCGATTTTGCTAGGTTGTCCGCCTTGTGGTTAAGTGCTCTAGGTATCTTGACTACAGAACATGAATGATAGAAACTCCGAAGGCGAAAAAAAACCTCCAAATAAGGAGAAAAAGCTGGCCAAGCTGTTGGATCTTCTAGCATTCTAATTAGTTCTAAGCAATCCACCAGGAATAGGACTTCATTAATCTGTAGAGAGTGGAAGCAGAACATGGCCCAAAGAAGCCCCTCGAATAGCTATAGCTATATTACTATGAATTACGTTGTGTCCTTCACGTATTCAACTTTGACATTGCAATGTCGCCTATGTAGAATTGATGAATGATATGATGTTGAATGTTCTACATAGTATCTGCGGAACGTTGTATGAGATATATCAATGATTTTATGGAAACATCATTTATGTAGTAATTCTGTTCAAGCTAGGTAAAGATATTTTAGGTCAATACATGTGTTACCTTCTTAATTATTAAATCAAATTGTGTTATTTGACCAATTATTCCTATTAAGTAATACCTCGAACTAAATTGATATTTAATCAGGTATCTGAATGTTCCGAATACATATAGAAATATGTATACGTATATTTCAAGTATTTTTAAGGTATATTTAAAGAAATTTTCTGATATTTAAAGTAATTTTTGGGTAAGTCTGAGATGATTTTTTAAAATTATTATGGGTTGTCCTTCTAATATTTTTTGTGTGTTTGGAAAATTTTCAAAATTTTTACCTACCCTATGGAACTTGTTTCAGTACTTATATATGGATAAATAAATCTTCTACCATAATAACTAGAAACCAATTTGTTGCAACCTCAATTAAATACTATTGATGACAGGCCGCCTGCAGCTCGACCCGCTAAAGACCCAATAGACATGTAGATAAATTGGGTCGAGAGTATCTTGACCCAACCGCATAAGGAGTTTGCGTCGACAATTCAAGCTAGGGATGAGGTGGATAAGAAGTGGCGTGGAAATGGCGTAAAAGCAAAAACGAGTTGGTTACAAGTGGCGAACTAAATTGCGAGAAAGAAAGAATCCAAGTCAAACCCACCTAAATGTAAAAAGAGGGAGAAAACCTTGAGAAGGGAGAGGAAGAGTAAACTCTAGGAGCTTAGATTAGACTAATTCGGTTTTCTTAAGTTCAACTTTTGTTCCCAAAGCATTCAATCAAAAAAATTCAACTTATTTATCTTGTATTCAATCAGTTCGTCAGCCCAGTTCTCTTGATAACCTCGGTTGATCAATAACAGTATCATCATATACTAAAATGCTTAGGCTTTTTAATTAGTTCCTCCTGCATTAAATTTTACGATAAATTGTAATGCTATAAATTTTTTTAGATTATAATTTTATAAGTATAACGCTTTCATTTTGGCTCTTTCTATCGTTTATAAAAGAATATAACTTGTTAGACAAAATAATAGTTATATAAACGGTCAATCGAGATCTAAACAAATCTAGTAGAAACTCTATAAATATCTTAGATCATTGATTGGAGTTGGACCAATGCAAAAAAATATTTTGAGATTTGGAATATAGAGTTAAGTCCACAATCGAATATTTGGGACAAAACCTACGTGTAAACGATAATTGTTTCTTGACCACTAAGTTCAATGGCTATTGATAACTTTGTCCCCACTTCTTCTATATGTTCCAATTCTCATGTGGTTCTTATTTTTTCCTCTTGTTTATTTTCTATTTTAAAATATTATTATTTACTTAAACTATCATATGTACAACACTCTATATTTGTTCAACCAATAATAAATAACTTTAAATTGATTATTTTTAGAGTTTTTTCTTGCAAAACATTTTTTTGTCAACAATATGGTAGATAAATAACTTTTTATATGCATTGTCACTTATATTAGATTTTCAAATTTTAATAATAGATTCTAACTCACGACTACTTGAATGAGATATTTTGTATTTTTCATATATTTGATTTATACTTTTTGGGATATATCTTAACATTGTGAAAGATAACAACCTGCAAAAAAAATTTATGGAAAACTTTTTTGTTCATCACTATTATTATAACTAAAACTATTTAAAAAATGTTACCAAAAAAGCCTATTTAAAAACATACATTTTTGTTAACGGTTAAATGTTCACATCTATAAAATTCTAATTAGAGTTCGACTTCAAATAGTCGCATAGTTTAGTGTATGATATGTTTTAGATTTTTTTGTTTTTGTCAACATTAGATCATAATTGGCGAGTTCATTAGCCAAATTTTTATATAATGTAGATGATGGGAATCGATCCCTGAATATACAAGTACATCTGCATGTAATGTATTTACCATCTGCCTGTTGTAAACTTACCACCGGACAATAGGCTAAATGCTACTTGCCATTTTAGAGTTTTTGAACTATTGAGTTTTAGATTATGTATTTTGGATTCAATTGTTTTTTTTTAAAAAAGTTTATTATATGTACAATTCCCTATATTTGTTCTACCAATAATAAATAACTTAGAATTTATTACAATTTACTAAAAATGTAAACATTTCCATGGACGAGAAGACATCAACTCGAAGGTTCTAAAAAACTTAACAAAACAGAAGGAAACAATACTTAAAGTCTTTTGTCTTCTGAAGTTTCTCACTTACTTATTGGGTCCCTAGACTATGACCCTTAGTTTCTGTTCTAATCTATCATTTTTTGTTCATTGATTAACAAATCATCTTTTTTGACCCTAAGTTCCATTCATATCTTAGTTTTGTTGAGTTGATTCACTTGATCGTATTATTTATTAAAATTCTGTATGTGCTATATTTATTTTATGCATTGTAAGAATTTTATTTACTATATCTTTCATGATTTTTTTTATCAAAATAAATATATCTAGTATACATTTGAATGTTAGAATTTTCTTCTGAATCAACTAGTTATGATCTTACATTTAGTAACTTTATATACATTGATACGTGCAATATATTAAAACTTATTTTCACTCATTAGTAATTGTATGAAACATATGTATTGAACTAAAAGCTGTTTTACCAAGAAAGAAAAGAGTAAAAAAAATTCTACTAAGAACCTCCAAATCATCATTTTTCAATGTTACCAGATATTTTTGATATGTTTTTATAAAGAATCGAAATCTACTTATAAAATTTTGAAAATACTTTTAAGAGCTATAAAACCTATTAGTTAAATTTTCTATAGGATAGACTTATATTTTGAGAATAGAGTATAAATTTATCAAAAAAAATGGTAAGCCTTTTTCATAAAAATTTTCTTTCATAGAATTGATTAAGTAGTTAAATGATGCATCTACTATTTTTCCAATAGAAATTCAAATTTAGAGAATCTTGTTTGCTTCCCATAATAAAATTAGGGGTTTGAAGATATTTGGTTATGACTCAACCTAATTATTCAAAAAAAAATATAGATGTATGGTTCGAATCGGGTGGTTAGGATGACGTAACCAATAACTGACATCAAATTAGATATTTTCTAGTTGTTATCAAATTGTCGATTCAACTTATACTCTAGCATGAGAATGGACTATTTTATAGATCTAGTTTTGTTGATCTCACTTATTGATAAAGGAAATGTTGTATGGATGTAATTTAAGTTTATTTTGGCATATGGTTGATTTCTTTCTCTACAATATAATTCCATATATTACATCATCATACCAAAAATGTAAACTAAATTTCTTTTTAAAATTATATTCGTTTGTATTGGTGCGATTTGTAGGTTTTTGGCCAACACAAGACAAATCAAATGAAGGGAAGATAAAGCAAGTAGATACAATATATATAACTACTCTCATATTTCTCTGCTTCTGTTGCTTCTCTTTCTATCTCTCAAAATTTCATAAAAATATCTTTTTTTCTTCTTCTTACTTCGATGTATTTCCAAATTACTTAACCTTTTTCTCTTCTATTCCAAAAGTTGAAACTTGGGTTTTGTGAAAAGATGCAAACTTTGAAAGTGGGGTTAATCGTTTGAGAAATTTTGCGAAAACATGCGAATTTTGTGTGATGCTTGTGAGAGCGCCGCCGCAATTGTCTTCTGTGCCGCCGACGAAGCTGCCCTTTGTTGCTCCTGCGATGAAAAAGTAACCAACTTTAATTCTGAAACACTTTTTTTTTCATAAAAATTGGCAATTTGATGTAGTTGTGAGTTGCAGTACTAACTATAAAACTTTTGAGTTTATTGTAACTCGAAAATGGGGAAAAGTAGTACCAAATTCTTTCGAAATTAGATGTTCTGTAGACTCTAGTTGTGATATGTTTTGATTGTTTTAAAAGTAGATTTTAAGTGTTTTTAGCTTGTCGGAATTTGTACTTTGCTTATAGCATTGTCTTTGGTGATACACTTTATAGTTACTCTGTTGCAGTTATGAGAAATTCTTTGATCTGCAATGGCTTTAGTTTGAAGAAGTGATCATATCTAAAAGGATTCAATGGCTTTAGTTGAGTTAGTGTTCATATATAAGAAACATTTGATCTGCAATGGCTTTAGTTGAGGAAAGTGTTCATATATTAGAAATCATTTGATCTGCAATGGCTTTAGTTGAGGAAGGGTTCATATATTAGAAATCATTTGATCTGTAATGGCTTTAGTTTGAGGAAGAAATCATATAGATACGAATTTATTTGATCTGCAATGGCTTTAGTTTGAAGTAGTGATCATATATAAGCAACATTTGATCTGCAATGGCTTTAGTTTGAGGAATTGATCATATATAAGAAACTTTGATCTGCAATGGCTTTAGTTTGAGGAAGTGATTATATATTAGAAATCATTTGATCTGCAATGGCTTAAGATTGAGGAAGTGATCATATATATGAGACATTTAATCTGCAGTGGCTTTAGTTTGAGGTAGTGATTATCTATAAGAAACTTTTTATCTGCAATAGCTTAAGTTTGAGGAAGTGAACATATATAAGAAACATTTGATCTGCTATAGCTTTAGTTTGAGGTAGTGATCATATATAAAAAAACATTTGATCTGCAATGGCTTTAATTTGAGTAAGTGATCATATATAAGAAAGATTTTATCTGCATTGGCTTTAGTTAAGGAAGTGATATATACACTTTACAGTGATAGTATTGCAGCTGTAAGAAACATTATTTTGTTTTGTTTGTATGTTTAGGTTCATAAGTGCAACAAGCTAGCTAGTCGGCATGTACGTGTAGGCTTAGCTGATCCAAGCAATGCTCCAAGCTGTGACATATGTGAAAATGCACCTGGTAATGACCCTGATTCCTCTCTCTCTTTGATTCTTTACTGTATAGAAAAAGGAGATTTCGGGTTCTCTGACAATGCTTTGTTTTCGTTGTGTGAGCAGCATTCTTTTACTGTGAGATAGATGGTAGTTCTCTTTGTCTACAATGTGATATGGTAGTACATGTTGGTGGCAAGAGAACACACAGGCGGTTTCTGTTGCTAAGACAGAGAATTGAGGTTCTAATCTCCAAATCCAGTTCTTAAGATCTTAAAGCATTTCTCGATTTTCGATCTTGAGTGTTCTTTACAATGTGTGTGACCTCTTGTTTCTTGTAGTTTCCAGGCGATAAGCCTAATCACGCTGACCAATTGGGAATAAAGGAGGCAAACAGTCGAAAGGTTCGAGGTCAAGAATCAAATGGAAATGTTGATCATGATCATAATATGATCGATCTTAACTCCAACCCTCAAAGAGTACATGAGCCTGGATTAAATCACCAAGTACGTGTATTTATCTAGATGAATGAACATGGTATTAACTCGATTCGATTTCCTTTCGATATTCCTCAACTGTTTTGTTTGCCTTTCAGAAGCAGGGTATTGATGTAAATAAGGCAAACAATCATGAGCCTGAAAAGTGATCACAGCTACACAACAAGATCAAGTAAGAACTGCATGCAAGAATACTATCTTTACACTGCAATGAGCTTAAAATGGCTCAGAGGAAACAATTAATAAGTTTCTAGCTTCTGGTAATATCTTCTCTTTGTTCTTTCTTTTGTGAAAAATAATATATTAGATTACAAAGCTTTGAAGAGATTCTGTAAACTGTGAAAATATTCTGCTCTCACAATCAGATAAAGCTTTAATAGAAAGTATATGTCTTCTTTGCTCAGTTTCAAAGAGATCATCATGATCCACTGCTATAATATTCTTCTGCTTCTCCCTCATTGCTTTGATTCAGGTTTTTGGGAATTTTGTTATGTTTTGTTATAAAAATGAGTTGTTTGAGATTCATATGTCCTTGAATTGCAATCTTCCATTACTCAGAAATTCCACAATATCCTCTTTTGATGTTTCTCACAGTATCATATATAAGAATGATTCAGAGACAAGTAATGAGAAAGGTAGAAAGATAGTACAAAAGGATCATATTATTAACGATGAAGAAACAAAACTAGTCACATGATAAAACTCTTTTTCGGTTCTGTCTATACGAGTATTGCAATTGGAAGACTTTTCATACTCCTTATATAACAAAATAGTAGAATAACTCAAAAACACCAGAATCAAGCTCTCAAGTCTTTTTTGAGTTTTTGATCTATGGAACCATTAATACAGATAGCTTAGTAGGTGTATCCTTTAACAAACATGCCCTCCTTAGCATCCTCAGACTCGCCTTCTCCTGTGTATTTTCCGAGCTGAGCCAGAGAATTAGCCTTGGCTCGGGTCAAAAGAGTGTCTTGAGCCGCCTTCACATTCTCTTCTCTGCCTCCCCATGTCTTCAAGCAAGTGTTTTGCAATGCACGAGCGTAGGAGAAAGACACATGCCATGGGTTTGTTCCTTGGTTCATTGCGTTTAAGTTCAATGTCGCCTCTAACTCGGATTGTCCACCAGACAGAAACTGCATTCATAGACAGATCAAATCACTTTCAAGCATAGTTTCTTCAGCTCTGAAACAAATTTACAGTAATTGATAAAACTTACCATGATTCCTGGAACAGCAGGAGGGATTCTGTTGCGCAAGAGCTTGAGAGTGTAGGAAGCAACCTGTTCAGGAGTAGCTCTGTCTTTGGCTTCAGCTCCAGGAGTAACCATGCTTGGCTTCAAGAGAATACCTTCGAACATGACATTGTTCTGAGCAAGATAGAAGAAGACCTCAGCCCAAACCTTCTCTGCAACCTCGTATGTCCTGTCAATTCCATGCTCTCCATCCAAAAGAATCTCTGGCTCCACAATTGGCACCAAACCGCTATCCTGCAAAACGTATCAGTATCAGTAAAGAATATCCCACATCAAAAAAAAGAGAGTCGTCCACTTAATGCCAAATGGTTTGGAGTTAAAATGTCGTATCTAACCGTACCTACAGCAATGTAGATCGATGTGGTCAGAAAAAAGAGAGTACCTGAGAGATGGCCGCATATCGAGCAAGTCCCCAAGCTGCTTCTTTAGCAGCCAAAGCAGAAGGTCCATTTGGAATGCTCACAACAGTACGCCTAAATAATACAATAGAGTGAGTTCAATCAAACACCATTTGACATTCAAGATCAATCATGTAACCATAACAAATACAATGAGAGTATGTATATATTAACATACCATTTGGCGAAACGAGCACCTTGTTGGTAGTAAGCAGCAGTACGAGAGGCTAAGCCATCGAGTCCTTGGCACCATGACTCGTCGTTAGAACCAGCTAGTGGCACCAAACCCTGTTCATATACATAATAATAAAACATCATCACCACTTTAATAGATTCCATTCAATCTAAACCAAACCCAAACCGAATCTAAACCGGATTAGACATTTTCAAACAATTTCAAATTCGGTTTTTCTAATAAACAAACCAAACCGAAAAGGCTACACATAATGTACCAGGCTTTGGGCAAAATACTCAGAACCGGGTATCGGGTAGTATCCGAAATTTAAAAAAAATACCCGATTGTTTATTTTTGTTTATATATGTAATATCGGATAATACCCGAAACCATATCGATATTTGAATGGGTACATGTCTGATTAACCCGAATACTTGTAGATATATACTGAGTTTTTCAATTATTTTAGTACGTTCAAGTAACTTTTTTGATTAAAAAAAAAAGTCTGGATATATAGTACTTTTCGGGTATTTGAGTATTTTTCGGGTTTTCAGGTATTTTTCGAATTGTATACAAATCAAAATCGAACCAAAATCCAACATTCGAACCAAAATTAACAATCTAATTTAAATAACCAAACCGAAACACTTTTAAAATCAAAATCGGTAAGAACAAACCGAAGCTAAACCGAAAATGCGTAAACCGAAGATAGTGTTACATACCTTATCAACTTTGATTCCAGGGACGATGTTCTGCTCAACGAGAACGTCGACCATTTTCTTGCCATCAATGGTTGATTGATAAAGAGTTTCCTCGAACAAAATTGCTCCAGAGATGTATTGTCCCAATCCTGGAGCTGATACAAGCAAAGTCCTGTACGCTTGACGATTAGCCTCTGTGTTCTCTAATCCAATCGACGCTAAACGCTTCCCACAAGTCGCGTTTGACTCATCCATCGCTAAAATTCCGCGTCCTGGAGACGCAATTGTTTTCTACACAAAATAATTACATAATTTTCATCAATTCGAACGAAATTGAAGAAATAGTTTTGAAAAATTTGTTGAAATTACAGCTGTTTTGACGAGTTCATCGGCGTAAGCGGAGGCGGAACGAACGGTGAGAGCAGAAGGTGACACGTGGCTACGAATAGCTGCGACGGAGGAAGGTTGACGGAGGAGAAGACTTTGTCCCTTAACCCAATCAGATTTGATTGGTGAAGCTTTGAGAAGAGTCGCAGAGCTTGAAGCAGCCATTGTTGATGGCAAAATCTTCTAGAGAACTTAAAAATAATGAAAACGCGAAAATGAAAACGCAACGCTTTTAGCGATTCGATAGGAATCGTGCGTTTGAGTGGTTTGATATTTATAGAGAGAGTGAGAGATGAGTGTAAAAGATGGGATAATTGAGGTTCTCGTGAGCCGGCTGACGAGGATTTGCCACGTGGATGATAATATATTTTCTAATGCAATTTTCACCAATGAAAAAAACATATGTTGATGATATAATAATAAAAAACAATGGAAATATATAGAAAACGTATAAGAACTTTTAGTTTTAAGGCTTTGTAGAAAAAAAAATTCACTAAATTACCGTTTTTGCTACCTTTATCTTCCACATTTAACAAATCAAGATCAATTTAGTAATATAGAAAATATATAATACTTATTAGTAGTCGTTAAAAATTAAATTATTTAAATGATAACAAATAATATATCACAAAATTTTTACTGTGTGAAATTCAACCTTTTTTTAATTAGAAGTTTGGATATCTGATCTATATGAACATTAAAATTTAAAAGGAAAATATGCGCCAATCATTTGTAGTCCAATGGCAAAAATTCACTTTGGCATGTTTCAGGCACAGGGTTCGAATACTCTTTTTTCTATATAGGATGTAATTGGTCGTAGCTAGTAAGATGTTAAATTAAAAATGCATAATTTACTATCACTATTATCTAATTTTTACATAATAAATAATATATCAAATTGTACTTATGATTAGAAATAAAAAACTGCTATTAAAATTTTAAAATTTAATATTCAAAATTATATAGTAGATTAAAACAATATAGTAAATTTCAAAATTTAGGATGTGGTTATAAGTTATGCATCAGCTTGGTCGATCAAAAAACATGTGTATTTTATGTTTGTGAAGTTCACTTGGATTTTAGTAGTTTTATTAGGTTAAAAGTAAAAATTGCAAAAATACTCAACTAATTTTTCTAGAAATTTCAAAATTAAACATGAGGTCCACATGTTCACTACAAATGGACAAAAAAACTTATAAACAAAATTCACCCATAGGAACCATAATTTATTTTCTTTTAAAATGTTTTATTCACTCAAAAGAATGATGAATTTGTGAGGTGGTAATGAATTGGGAGAGTTTTTTAAGGCTGAGGTTAAATTTTGAGATTATCATCAGATATTGTTAAGTCTACATCACTCCACAGTCTGCCATGTCAGCTCCCATAAGATTTATATGGGCTTAACATTAAAGCCCATTAGAGACCTAATAGAATTTCAACGAAAGCCCATAGTTTATATGACCCAAATGATATACATGGGCTCAACATCAAAGCCCACTAGATATTTTTAAAAGCCCATTTTCTATTTTTTGAAAAGCCCATTTTTTCTCTAAAATATGATTTTTGGGGCCTTTAGTTATTTTGGTTATAAGTAACAACTAAGAACCGCACTGATTGAAAACTAAAATTATTTCGGTCTAATTGGTTTACATTTTTAGCACCCATTCAGAATTGAAAAAAAAATCGAATCAAACCGAACTTAACTGAATCGAACTAGATTTTAATCACTACTATATAATTACTATATTTCTAAAATTGAAATAATTGATCTAATCTAGGACTAACAAAGCTTAATTGGTAAATCTTACAATAGCTCTGTAGAACCATAATATTTTCAGAACACTTAATTTTTTCCAATCAGCCTTTACTCTAGAATTTATCCAAAACCATATTTTATGAGAGCATTAAATCTTTACCAATCAAGATTTACACATAATTTCTAATTCCAGAGCACTGATTTTTTTCGGCAGCAGATCGCGAAATCTTGGTGATGAGGTAAAACATTCAGACCTTTTTAGCAGGGTTTTTGCTTTACAGAACAATATTTTGGCTTTACAAAGCCAAAAATGCAGAGCACTTATATTTTAGCTTTAGAAAATTTCTACAGCACTCAAATCTACAGTCACAACCAAAAACCTACCACCATTATTTTACAGCCAAAAAATAAAAGTTACCGCCTTACCAATCGGCTTCTAGTAGTCTAATACCCATACAATACCCATACAGGTATCCCGTAAAAGATTTATATGGGCTTAATATAGAGCCCATTAGAGTTTTAACAAAGCCCATAGTTTCTTTCTCGTTTACTTCACATGATAGTCGCACGTGAAATAAACAGTCTTCTTGCAAATTGCGTCCGGAAACTTACAAAGTGGGTCATGACTCATAAAGTGACTCAATGCATAGATTTGAGATTCTTTTGTCTTCTGTCTCCAAACATCAAAAAAACAACACTTGGACTTGTTTACAGTCACACATTGCCTTATCAAAATTATACAATTCATCATTGTTTCTGGACCGTCAAGTCATTGGTTCTGTCAAAATCTCTAATTTGTTAAACCGGTTTAACTATACCAAATTTCGCTAAACCGAATGCTTACAAAAAATGATGAGACGACGACTCACAGCGAAGGAAAGTTCCAGTTTTGTTGGGTTGTGAAAGTTGTTGTCTTTCAGTTTAAGTCTCCAAGAACTTTTGAAGACTGGAGACGTTGAAAGAATGCAAATTCAATGCAAAACCCTAACTTTTACAGTTTCTTCAATTCCTTCTAAACCAAAGTTACCATTCCGATCTGCAATCAGTTTAAGGTCATGTAAGCCACCATTCACGAGTTTAAGGAGCTCTGAGTCTCTGAATTTGAACAGGTTTATAAGAAACTGTGTAAGTCCGAATCAAGAGCTTGTTGTTAATGGAGAAAGTGGAAATGGGTCGATTTCAGAGGATGTGATTGAGCTCAAAGGAGATGTTGATGGTTCGGAGGAAGTGATTGAGGTTGTTGAGAATGAAGGTTTGATTTCGTCTGTTGAAGTGGAAGTAGAAGAAGTGAAGAAAGATGATTTGGCTAATCAGAGTATTTGGGGACAATTGAAAGAGATCGTGATGTTTACTGGACCTGCTGCTGGATTATGGCTTTGTGGACCGTTGATGAGTCTCATTGATACGGCTGTGATTGGTCAAGGAAGTTCACTTGAACTTGCTGCTTTAGGTATGTCTTTAAACTCCATAGAATCTTAATTGCTTGACTTGATTTCATCAATTGTTTCAATTAAATCATCTTATACTGGTAAATTCAAGCCAATCTTTTTTACAGACATTGTTTTACCAATTTAATCAGACAAAATGAAACCTTTTGTCTGTTCAGATTTGCTTTTCTCTGTCTAACAAAGTGATGAGCTTTTCTCTCTTTTCATCTTCTGTATTTAACCTTGATATGTAAAGTGGACCCGTGTGTGTTATCTCTTGTGATTTGCTTCCTATGAAGGTTTATTTAATGGTGCTTGATGTTTGTGTGGTTGTATTTATTACCAAAATTGTTGCATTAGCTTTCTTTTAGGATCAGTGTGAAAAAAATAGGATCGTTAGGTAACAAAGATGAATGTAAGTTTCAGGTCTCAGTCACGGCTTTAATTATTCAAGACTTTGAACATTTGACTTTGATTTTAGATTATATCATGAATGTGTTACTCTAATTGGGAACATCCCATTGTTCTTCTGTTTGCTATGTTCTATACTGGGATTACTGGTTCAAGTTACAGCACTCTTAATTTCACTGTGGATGTAACAGGTCCTGCAACCGTCATCTGTGATTATTTGTGTTATACGTTCATGTTTCTCTCAGTTGCAACTTCAAATCTTGTTGCCACCTCTCTTGCTCGGCGGGTCAGTTTATCATTCTTGAACTATGGTTTTGGCCTCAAATATCTTTTAGTCATTATTGATATGCAATATCAATGATTTTCCAAGTGCACATTGTTTGTAACCTTTTAATAGAATAGTGCTTATGCAGGATAAAGATGAAGTACAACATCAGATATCGATCTTGCTTTTCATCGGGTTGGCTTGTGGAGTCACGATGATGGTGTTGACAAGACTGTTTGGTTCCTGGGCACTAATTGGTAATAAGAAATCTTTGTAGCTGACCAATTTCAAATTTGTGACTAGTAGTAAATCAACAGAGTGTTCACTGTTTAGTCGTCTTCAGCTTTTACAGGGGGAAAGAATGCTGATATTGTCCCGGCAGCCAATTCATATGTTCAGGTTCATACTCTATCTTAGTATATCCTTTTGCGATGTAAATCTTCATATTATGGTTGTTCCATGTAAACCTGTCTGAAGAGTTTGATTCAAGTTTATAGCCTTAATAAGTATTGTATATTGGTGGAAGCTTTAGTTTAAGTCACTTTCTTCATTCTTCCTTTTTTTTTGACAAAAAAAAAAATTTCCCATTCTCAGATTCGTGGTTTAGCTTGGCCTGCTGTTCTGATTGGATGGGTTGCTCAGAGTGCAAGGTCTCTATATACCGTATTCACCTCTCCAAGTTGTATTTTCCCACTCCAATGTTTCACCATTATCACACAAGTCTGACCATGGGATCGGAATAGTACTGCTAGCATTGCATTTCACTTTATTTTGGTGTAACACTCGGTTTTTGTTTTTGTCTTAGTCTTGGTATGAAAGACTCATGGGGACCTTTAAAGGCATTGGCAGTTGCTAGTGCAATAAACGGCATTGGTGATGTGGTCTTATGTATCTTTCTAGGATATGGTATAGCAGGTGCAGCTTGGGCAACTATGGTTTCACAAGTAAGCTAACATATTCAGATTCCAATCAAAGTTCTGAGTTTGGAACTGAAAACATCTTGTGTGGTTCAATATCATATCAGCTAGTTAACAATATGATCTTAATGCAACGGTGTTTTAGGTTGTTGCAGCGTATATGATGATGGATGCCTTAAACAAGAAAGGATACAACGCGTTCTCATTCTGTGTTCCTACTGCAAGTGAACTTTTGACGATCTTTGCGCTTGCTGCTCCAGTCTTTATAACTATGATGTCAAAGGTTCCATCTTTTCTTGAATCTATAGAGACACTTAGTTGCCACAGGATTGTCTCTTTGTTACCTGAGATTTGTGTTTTGTCCCCTTAGGTTTTGTTCTATACGCTCCTTGTGTACTTCGCTACATCAATGGGTACAAGTATCGTAGCTGCTCATCAGGTTACATGTCCTTCTATTTCTTACCACCACCCCTATTACCTGATTTGATTTTTCTCTATAACTGCTTTGACTCTTTTGGTCTGTAGGTTATGCTTCAAATATATACCATGTGTACAGTTTGGGGGGAGCCTCTCTCTCAAACTGCACAGTCCTTTATGCCTGAGTTATTATTTGGAATCAACCGCAATCTACCCAAAGTATGTGAAAAATCATCAGTTAAACCCCCCAATGCACATTAGCTTGTACTTTTCACTGTAGCATTAAACAACTGTTTTTTGTTGCTGTCTGTAGGCTAGAATGCTGCTGAAGTCACTTGTTATCATCGGTGCTACACTAGGAATAGTAGTTGGAAGCATTGGCACAGCAGTTCCTTGGCTGTTCCCTGGCCTTTTCACACACGATAAGGTTGTCATATCCCAGGTATATGTTTTTTCCTTTTGCTAAGAACTTGTCTCATCTGCTATTGCAAGCAACACATTTTCAAGAAAGGTAAGTTTCTAAACTATTTTGGTTCCATATTGTGACAGATGCACAAGGTCATTATACCATACTTTCTTGCTTTATCCATCACACCCAGTACTCACAGTCTTGAGGGCACCTTACTGGTAAATTAGGCTTTTGTGTCTTAGAAATTCCTTGTAAAGATCCACTTACCTGCAGACCTGATCTAAAAGAATTAAAACTGTTGTCTGTGAAATGAAGGCTGGAAGAGATCTTCGGTATATCAGTTTGTCAATGACTGGATGCTTTGCGGTTGCAGGGTTTCTACTTATGGTACTCACTTCTCTTAATCTCAATCTCTATCACTCCCGCATACGAAAACAGATGTCTGTAACTCTATTTTCTTTGCATTATTTTTGTAATTGACTAACAGCTTCTGAGCAATGGAGGATTTGGCTTACGAGGCTGCTGGTTTGCTCTCGTGGGATTCCAATGGGTAAAAATGCTAGGCCTTTGCTTAAGCCACATAAGTCAAACTTCACATATCGTCTGCTCTTCTAATCGAACTTGTTTTATTTCAGGCTCGGTTTGCTCTATCTCTCGTTCGCCTTCTGTCGCCTGACGGTGTACTTTACTCTGAAGATACAAGTCGATACACTGAGAAAGTGAAAGCTGCATAGCTCAGTATGGCACCATATACATCACAAGAAAAAAAAGGTATAAGGAATAGTTATAAAGCTTCATTCAAATGTAGATCAATGAACCTCTATTAATAGATTGAATTCTTGAAGAACAAGAAGATGTAATCGACTGAAATGAAAATGTCTTGGCATAAATGAAAGGCTCAGCTTCGATTCTTGTGATTTCCTTGTTGTTGTTGTTCTTCTTCTCCTCAGCTCTCAGTCTCAGTTTGGTGGGGACTAGAATGATACAGTATTGCAGTCCATACGATTCACCCTGACTGTTACTGAACTAGTAGCTTCCCCCAAATTCAGAATTGTGATCTCTAGCTCTCAAATCAAGTAACCACAACAACTCTTTCAGTGGAAACCAAATCTCTGGCTAAGTAATATTAAAGCTTGTACCTCTAAGAACTCGTTCTCCAGTGTCTATATATGAAGGTGAAGACAACTGAAACCATAACGCTCGACTTGCCTACAAGTTGACATTTCAATTTGTCGGAGAAGATGGTTGATCAAGTAACTCAAAGTTGCCATTGAAGCCAACTTTTGGCTTCTTTGAACATTTTAATTAATAATATGGTTTTATTAGATATGAAGACCAAATGGGTGTTTGGTCTAGTGGTATGATTCTCGCTTCGGGTGCGAGAGGTCCCGAGTTCGATTCTCGGAACACCCCAATCTATTATTTTTGTTTTACAGCCATTCTACTATAACGTATGAAACATGCATTATGTCACAGAGCAGCAATATCATTCATTGAACAATACAATTATTTGTTTCTTTGCACAATCATTTGTTCGGTTCCTTCTGATCGTAAAAATCTGTTCTGTTTCACAAACATATGTTCTGTTTTGCCCCCTTCAATGCAAGAAGAGAAGCTCCATAGGAAGCTTCAGTGTGGACTGCTTTTTTCACAGGCAAACTCAGAACTCTCTGCCTTATCTTTATCCACTTGTCATTCTTAGCTCCACCTCCTGCTGTGAACACTTCCTCAGCCTCTGTTGCCCCCAACTCTTTCAGCAACTTATAGCCTTTACACTAATTGGTGAATCACATCCAACAGCATAAATGAGTCATTGTTACTTACTTCTTACGTCTAAAACCGAACTAGCTTGATTGCTATTGGTAATATTAAACTATCAAAAGCCTGAAACTCGTGCATCTCCAAGAGCATGAATCATTTCTATTCTAACTGTTGACATGAATCATGTGAAACTCAGTAGCAACCACTTAGAGAAATTATCGTTCATACCTCAATGCGTGCGATTGATTCCAATATACCATGCAAGTATTCAACGTCACTTTCTGGTCGTGGAAGCAACCTGTAAGAAGTTAACGTGCTTTGTAAGTGAATCAACACTGATGCTTTGAGTTTGATATTAAGCTCTCTTGTTTCATATACATAGACATATGTGAGAATTTGACAAACCTGGGAGCCAAATTAGGATCAGCTATGGGAAATCTTTCGCCGCTGCTTTTCAGAGGATAGTAATCTAGAGTAGATGCAACCATATGATCAATTTCCTGGCTCAGTCTTTCTAACTGTTCGTCGCTGAAAAGCTGTCTGAGAATAGCTCCACCAGTGTTGGAAGCCCCTCCGACCAACCATTTGTCATTCAAACGGTGGCTGTAGACTCCGTACCTCGCATCATCGACCCTCTTAGTGCTGAGAAGTTTGATGGCTAAGGTCGAACCCAATGAAGTTACCTTTGGAATACATTTATAGATAAGTCAGTGTTTTCTGTGGAAGGTATAACTTAATTATGAACCAGCTAAAGACATTTGTTTGTGGGATGCAATTTAACCATGAACCAGCTAAAGAAATTTGGACTGAATTGATATGATAAGAACATCAAAATTATCATACAGTTCTCACATAGAAGAGTTAGGAGTGTAGCTAAGAGATAATTAACATATAGAAAGAATTGCAGAGTTCTCACAGCTTTCCCAGGTTCAGTGGCGCGTGCTGCAAGAAATGCAGCAATGCTATCAGTAGTACCGGTACAGACAATGCAATCATTTGGAAATCCTGGTCAAGCCAAAAGGAAATTTGAGAATTTAAGTTGTCTGTCAATGAAACATTATCAAATGTAAGAAGAATTTACCAAATTTCGTTCTAATGTCTTCAGTCAGATTGCCTATTGACGTTCCAGGAGCTTGTACTGCAGGTAATAAATGAGAATAAGGTTGACTTAGCAACCATGAAGGATATGATTCACTCTCAGGATCATAGCCCACCTGCCTCAAATAAAAAATAGGAAAGCACTTCTATGAGTTACATTTTCTTGTTAAAATTTGATATTTTCTTTTTTTAGGAGCCAATGAATTGACACGCTCTGATTAACTACCTTCAAGGCATTATTGTAATCTGATACTCCGAGTCTACCATGAAGTAACCACAACAACCAATCTGCCTGATGCAGCAATATCGCTGATTCTCTGCTTGGCACCTCAGTGTTCCACCATGAAACAAGTTTGCACAAGGTAGAAGAACCAGAGCAGACTGTGTGGTTCTCTGGCGCTATAGACTTAACCTCAGGCAAAGCATCAGGAC
Source organism: Lepidium aucheri (assembly GCA_900406435.1). Classification (NCBI taxonomy): domain Eukaryota; kingdom Viridiplantae; phylum Streptophyta; class Magnoliopsida; order Brassicales; family Brassicaceae; genus Lepidium; species Lepidium aucheri. The sequence goes on from OVBA01000234.1 coordinate 49,960, forward strand.
AGCTCTGGTTGTACAGATAAGGCTGACACAGAACTTCTCCACTCTCACTGCCACACATAATTACATAAGCAAAGGGGATTTAAAATAGCATTTTAATGATCTCATATTGCTATGATGACTGATGATGCTTAAGGAGCACCGGAATTCAAATCCTCCAATGTGTATGGAATACGCAAACAAAAAAGAAAGACTACAAACAACAAAAAGAGATCTTATGAATCACATGCCTGTTTAAGATGAGAGTTGTTGCAGAAGTTCCATCAACCGAAATGGATGAGACGTGGGAACGAACTGTAATGGGAATGTCCTCTAGCAACGAATAAAGAGTTGCTTTCCATGAGCTAACCCAATCCATGCTCTCTTCTCTCTATCTAGATAACACAACAAATGGCTCAGTCCTTAAATTGAAGGACCATCAGCTTGTTCTTGAGTTAGCTCATTATTTGTAGTCTATAGATGATAATGACACAAACCAAGAACTTATCATGACACAAGAGACCAGAAACTAGGTGGATTTGTAAAATATACTTAACAACACAAGCCACCAATCAAGTGAATCACTAACAGATAGCTATAATTGGAATACAAAACAAAATTCTTTACCATGAAACGAGGATATTCTCTTTTTCCTTCTGCTTTAATCCCTCCTTGCTCATCAATAACTGTAAATCGAGCTCCTGAAGTACCAAAATCCATACCTAGATAAAGTTTTTCTAAATTCGTTCCTTCATTTCCACTCTTACTAGCCATAACCCTGAAATTAGAGCTCCTGCCTCTATTACAATAAACCCGAGTTCTAGGTAGAAAGAAACTCCTTGAACTAGAACACCCTGAGATCAAAATTATCATGAATTCATCTCCTACATACTCGAATCGAGGGTAATCAATGAAACGCACTAAATAAACATGTTCTTCGTTGATTGTATACCTGTTTGTTTTGGAGATTGGAAGAGCTCAAACGAAGAAATTTGAAATTGACGAAGAATCAGCATCTCTTTCGCTGTCTATCCTCTAATTCTCTTTTCCTCCTTTGGTTTCTGAGGCTGCTTTGTTCCAAACTCCCATAGATAAGAAGCTTCCAAGTTCGTAACCGTTGGATTGCTCGATTTTAAAACGATGGCATTTTTCTCTTCTAATTGATTTACCATTTTACCCTTCTTTTTATTATAATATATACTTTTCAAATTCTTAAAATAATTTTTTTCCCGGAAAAGCGAGAAAAACCTTTCAACTTTGATGGAGCTTAGGATATTAGACCATCTCGAATGGTCTCTTATTTAGAGAGAAAACATCAAAATGAGAAGAAAAAAAAAATTTGAACCGTATTTCCTCTAATTTGAGAGAACACTATTCATCTCTCTTTTTTTTTCCTAAACATTTTTATTTGCACTTTAACCTTTAACTTTTTTATATGTTTGTAATTTATGCATAAATAAACATAAGTAATATTATTTCTTCTTTATCTGTTCGAAATAATAACACAATTACTAATAATTTTTTTAATAAGATATAAATTACTATTAATAATAAAAATGCATAATTCAAATTACAAAATAATTTACCATTTCTTTGCATTAATTGAACATTTGTAGCAGAAATTTAGTAATAATGGTGTCTACTAAAAATTCTACTATTTCTTTCAAAAGTTTATGTAGTGATATATTATTTTTATCATGCATTTTATGTTTTAATTTAAATGAAAAATTTCACAAATTAACTAAAACAAATTAATATAATCTGCCATTTGACAAAAAAAAAAAAAAAATCTCCATCAATAGATTCCTCGCCAATACAATCAATATAATATATTCATTCGATATATTATAAGATATTTATTTCCATCATTTTCATTTCTTCCAACATGTTGATTTTTGGTTTTAGCATTGCATGTCGTACGTTAAAAACTTTAGATTAAACTATTGAGTAAATTTGGACACTTGGAATAGAGGATAAAGAAGGTTCTACATCAAGTTTTAGGGTCTAATTAGACCAAAGAAATCATTTTCAGATAGATTCGAATTCTTCATACTTATTACACTATAACTACAAGTTGTTTTCTAAAGTCAGAGGTTTCAGTTCAATCTCTTTGAACACTGGAACTTGTTTTTGATAGTATTAGTTCATCTTTACAAAACAAAAGATTATAAAGTATTCTACAAAATTAATGATAGAGACTGAGCTGTTAAATTTACCTTTTTATAGTAAATAATACTTAGCCCTTTTCGTTGTCCTAGGATTAGTGCTTATTTATATAAAAAAATGTAGGTAAGCCCATTATAACTCAAGTTCATAGTCTCATACAACATATCTAGTACAATCTTTCTAGTCTTGTAATATTTGCTAAAAGAGACATTAACATTCCATTTTGTTTGATATAATCCACCATCTCCTAAGTTAGTTATGTTGGTCTAAATCTTATATCTTTACGAAATAACTTTGCAATAATATTCATGCTTAACATCTTATCATTAGAACATCTCAAATGGATATGGTGATCATGCAAGACTTTGAATATCTATTTAGTTGTTGAAGTCTCCATTGAAAGCTAAAAAAGCCAAACTATCTTTCACCATATTTATCAACAACTTATATTCGAAACCAAAAGACCCACCAATTCGGAGGAATTACATAATCAAGTGTTTTTATGGATTTTGTTCTAGGAGTATAAAATTAAGTTATCGATATGGGAAACATGTTTCCATGAAGTTGGAGAAGATTGAGAAACTCATATTTGAAGGAAGTTTTGATGTGATTGCTGAAAAAACTCTAGCATCTGAGGTGGTAGAAAGGTTTATTCAATCAAAAATTGTTGTTCAGGAAACAATGCTTAAAGTACGATGGAACTGTCTCATTGAAGATGATGTGTGTCTATTGGGTTTTCACAGTATGGAGGGGGGGGAGTTGGGAAAACTAGTCTTCTCAAGAAAATAAATAATATATTCCTCAACGGAGAGAATGTTTTTGATGTTGTTATTATGATTGTACTGTATAAAGATTTACAAATACAAGAGATTCAAGAAGATGTTGCAAAGAAACAAGGCCTTTATGTGGGGGAGGGGGGGAGATTGGTGTTGTTGCTAGCTGATATATGGGAAAAATTTGATCGAACAGAGATTGGAGTCTTTTTTCCAAATAGAGAAAATAAAAATAAAGTAGCTTTTACCACTCATTTACAAGTAGTGTGTGGGCGCATAGGAACTGATATTCAAATGGAAGTTCAATGTTTGTCATCTAAAGATGCACTAGGTTTGTTCTTGAATAAAATCAGGGATAGCACATTAGGAAATCATCTAGAAATATTGGAGTATGCAAAGATATTTGCTAAAAATGTCATGGTCTACCACTAGCACTTAACATCATTGGCTAAACTATGTCATGCAAATAGACAATTCAAGAATGACATCACAAAATTCATGTTTTGACTTCAAAAGCAATTGTGTTTCCATGATGGAGGATGAAATTCTACCAATTTTAAAGTATAGTTATGATGATCTAAAAGGTGAGCAAGTACATCAAATCATGTTGACAATATTGCGCTTTATTTCTAGAAGATGAAAAGATATCTAAAGGTGACTTGATAGAATATCAAATATGTGAAGGGATTATAGATGACAGTGAAAGTATGGAAGAGGCTAAAGAGCAAGGTTATGAGATTATGAGTAGTCTTGTTTGTTCATCTTTGTTGATGGAGGAAGAAAATATAGTAAACATCGACAAATGGCCTTATGGATTTCATCTGATTTTGGAAAGCAAAGTATAATTTTGTTGTGCATGCTGGTGCTGGTTTATGCAAAATGTCAAAGCTTAAGAATTGGAATGCTATGAAAAGAATATCATTGATGGCTAACAAAATTGATCATATATTTGGTAATTTGGATACAACATTATTAATACAAAGAAACAAGATAACATTGGGTAATATCTTTAGTAAATTCTTCAAATCCATGCCAATGCTAGTTGATTGGGATCTTTCATATAATGATGCTATGTCTAAAATACCAAATGGAATATCGGAGTTGGTTTGTCCAGGAATAAGAGTATTTCCAAGTTCATCAATATACAAATTTGGAACCTTTATTGGAGATTACAAAGATTTAGAGGAATTTGAATATCTTCCATGGATTCTCTAGAATATCTGGAAAACAAGAAATGATAAAAAATTAGGTAATTTGGATAGAGATCCAAGGAAAATTCTCTGTAACGTGGAAGCAGAGGCTACGAGTGGCTTCAAATTCAGGCTGATAATGCTAAGAAAATTGGCCAATAGGAACTTTATTGCCCAAATGAACTTTCAGAGGTATTGGCTAGAGCTTTCACGTGTTCGGTGCTTTGTTTATCGTTCCTTGAACGACTCTGAGTACTTCTTAAGAAGTTGTTGGTGCTTTTCAGATTTTTGTGGAAGAGCATCTATAGGTGCGAGAGAAGTCTTCCAATGCTATCACCTTTGGATACTGAATTCAAAGCGCTCACTTGGGTCATAGAATCTCTTCTCACCTTAAAAATTCAAGAGGTAGAGTAGCACACATGGAAGAATTTTTTAGACTCATAAAAAGAATTTTCATCCTTCTTGCTTCATCTAATTCTAAGAACTCTCAACAGAATGATAGGTTTATTAGTTAGGAGTGTTCGTAATTTATCTAGAAATTATATTTTTGTAAACAATATTCCTTCTTTGAAAAGTTAATATATTTTATATTAAGAACAACAATGTTATACTATTACATTATTTTTGATTAATATGAAATTTTGAAAATAGTGATTAAATTTGAAAATGAAATTTTTTTTTTTCCCTTTTGCACGAAGCTCTGTAGAAATCATTCAACTCCACTCAACCAAAACAATTGGATTGCACGTTCTCTTGTCATTGAACGGTTCAGATTAAGTGTGTGGTTTTCATTTGGCATTATTTAGAAATGGACTCTCGTAGGCCCACTTTAGTTTCGGCCCACGAGTAATAATGATGATTACAAATTGACAATCATCTTTCTCTTATTTTACTTTTATTTTTCTGTTTAAGTGATTACAATTCTCTTATTTTATTTTTATTTTTCTGTTTAAGTGATTACAATTTTCTCTTGCACCAACCATGTTGTTTTCACAATAATGATTGATTATGACCAGTGGCTGCAATAAGCCAAATATATATAAAAAATGTTGATGAAAATTATATAAGATATTCATTTTCCGTTTAATCAAAGTTAATGTTTAGGGAATTATTAGTGATGTTATATATGATATCTTTTCAATGCAAAAAAGTGAATCTAATAAAATTATATTGAATTTCTGTAAACAAAAAGCTTTAAAATACTACATTTTTGCAAATTGTGAATTCAGAAACAAAACACGATACACATACACATATATATATATAATATCATCGAGAATCAAATTTTATTTTTAGAATTTTAAGATATAATATATATGATTGTAAAGTTATATAGAATATATAATAATTTTCAAAAAAAAAAACCTTCCAAAACATCAGTTTTGCAGTTTTATCCTCTACATTCAACAAATAAAAGTAAACTTATAAAACCAAAAATAATACACAATATAGTTAAAAACATTTGAAACTAAGAATATTAACATTTGAATGATTTTATTTTCAAAATTTTAATTATGATATATTAAAGAATAAGGACACCACATGACACGTGAGGGAGGAAAATCATGCACGTGAGAGCCAAATGTACGGTGGATCTCAGAAAGTGGAAGAGATGACACAACACTACTGTCTACTTCTACTTTAAGCTTCGAGAAGCCAAAAAAGTCATCTCTTCTTTGTACGTAATTAATTAATTTCTTTTATTTAAGGACCCACACATATTTAATTGAAGTGTAATTTAAGCATTTACGAAAACTTTTTGTTTTTCAAGTATATAAATGAGATATTCGTGCTTATAATAACTCCATGTTGTTGGATTAATTAATATTTATTATTATTTAAAAAAGTAGATTATCTTTTGTTGTCTTTTACAGGGTTTACAAGTACATAATCTGTTTTCCACTCATTCTGCCATTATTAACTCATTACTGTCGGATGTATTTGATGAGTTTTACGCATAAAAAAAATCCTTAAAATATTATTTTATTGTAGCTTTATTATTCATTTAAAAATGCAAATAAATTATGTGAAATCAAAATAATATACAACATTTTATATGTATTTGATTTTAACGATCACATATATTATATTTAAAAATATAAATCTAAATTTTACAATCGCATATTTTACTATAATTTTAAATTTTGATATAGTAAAAAAATAGGTAATATAGTTGATTGTTTTTAGTTTCGAAAAATTGATTTATATTTTATTGATGATAAAGTAAAAAAATGGTTATTTTGTGATTTATTTTGCCAGAAAACTTTAATTACAAACCAAAAAATAGCAAAATAATATAAGTAATAGAATAAAATTTGAGAACTAAAAAGTAACTTGGTGATTATATATTCTGAAAAATTCGATTGTCCCTAAGATAATGTTAATTTTTCTCTCTATTTATATTTTGATTTGGTATAAAATAAAATTTCTTGGATTACAACAAAAAATTCAGTACATCCGACCAAAAAAGAAATTCAATAATTATGATTGATTTTATCATTTGGTTAGGTTGAACCGGAATAAAATATTGAACCAAACAGAGGGGCAAAATGGACAAATCCTTGTTTTTTTTTCCTTTTTTACTTTTTAACTGCTCCATCGTTCTTCCCGCTCGTAGGTTTGTTTTTTAACTCTCTCAACCACGTTCGAATCTCAAAACGGCCACACAGTAAAAAAAAACATTTGATTAATTAGAAATTCAAAATCTGAAAAAAAAAAAACATTGACGCTTTCACAAGAAAAAAATATCTCCATTCGATCTCGCTCTCTCTCTTCACCACCGTCGCGTGAAGAAGACGAAACAATCGCTCTCTCATTGTGGTCTCACTATCTCTTTCTCACCATTGCGTAGCTAAATCATGAAAAAGTAAGACAGAGAAGAGAGAGAGAAGAAGAAGAAGATTCAGAAGACGAAGAGAGCATATTGCTTTTTCTGTCCCCAGCCATGTGAGCTTCCACTGACGGATACATTCTCTGCATCTTTACATTTGGAGGTTTTTGCTTGATTCTTTCTTCTTTTTGGATTTTTCACCGATTCGGAAACCGAGTTACCGAGTTTAAACCGAGTAGTGGATGGCTTCATCGTCATCTAGAACCAGGAGTCGTTCTCCTTTTTCGCATCGTAGACCTCCAAGTCCTTACTCTTCTGCTTCGTCTACTTCTTCGTCTCTTATAAACAATCGTGTATTACCACGCTCTTCTTCTACACCTACTTCTACCGTTTACAATTCCGGTGGTGTTACCGGGTCCCGATCTATGTCGATTACTCGTACCATTTCCGATTCCGGTCCCATTGGCGTCTCCGGGAATTATGGAGTGCAATCGCCTGTTCCATACCTACCTGAGGGGCTGATTAGCGAGCCTAACGCCTCTGAACGAGAGAGCATCTCCGTCACCGTTAGGTTTCGTCCAATGAGGTACGGTAGATCTAGGCACGGAATTGTAGATCTAGTGAATACAATTTCATGATTGTTGTGGTTTAGAAGATTGAAATTTATGCAATGTGAATTGATGCTTGGTCAATTTTCAAAATCTCCGCTGTATTCTGTTTGATTGCAGTGAGAGGGAGTATCAAAAGGGAGATGAGATTGCTTGGTATCCTGAAGCGGATAAAATGGTCAGGAATGAATACAATCCCCTCACAGCTTACGCATTCGGTATTGAGATGAATTTATCATGGAGATAATTTCAATTTACTGTTCATTGATTATAGTTCTGGTTGCCTTGGTTAGTTTAGTGAACGTTCTTTTACTTGTATCGATGCTAGATAAAGTTTTTGGACCACAAGCAACAACTATAGAGGTATATGACGTAGCTGCTAAACCTGTAGTCAAGTCAGCTATGGAAGGTGTTAACGGTAAGGAGTATAGCTGCATCATCAGTTAAATCACACTTGTGTTTGTAGTGAAGTACCTTTAGACCAAGCATTGCTTGCAGGGGAGTGTTCTGACTCTTTGTTGGCAATTTGACAGGAACCGTTTTTGCTTATGGTGTTACAAGCAGTGGAAAGACACATACAATGCATGTAAGTTTTTCTGGAAATATTCCAATTGGCTATTCTGGCTTCATACAGTGGTTACTGTGTTACGAAAGATATCATACAAAGACTAAATGATCTGGATTACAGTTGCTGATAACTTCTGTCATTAGATAGAGAAGATCTTAATTTAGATTGACCAAAATCTTTCCAATTAAATCCCATGGTCATATGAATCTTTGAATTCCATTTAACTATCAGAGTTTCAATTATACATACCGAATAAGTTAATTTACCATTGCTTCATTTGCTACATGCACAGGGTGATCAAGATTTTCCTGGGATTATACCATTAGCAATAAAAGACGTTTTCAGTATCATCCAGGAAGTAAGTGATCTTATTTTACTCATAACCTATATGGTCCCTTAGTGATTTATAGTTTTTCATGCACCTAATAAAATGCCATATCTGCTTATTTCTGTCATCATTCTAAATTTCAGACCACCGGAAGAGAGTTCTTGCTCCGTGTTTCATATCTCGAAATATACAATGAGGTATGTGAAAATTTTCATCCATGACATAATAGCATTTGCTGACAGTGTAAATAATCCCTGAAGATATGGTTTTTAGCTTGAGATATAGTTTTCACTTCTTTTCATTTTGACGAATATTGCTCTTTGTTTTTTGGTAACATGTGTGATACCTCATCATCTCTTTTATTTTAGACGTGCTTGCTTATATGTCCAACTGTCTTCAAGTTATCTTACGTTTTTTCCTCGTATCAGGTGATAAATGATTTACTGGATCCAACAGGGCAAAACTTACGTATTAGAGAGGATGCCCAGGTTTTCACCTTGTCCTCTATCTCTTGCACATGTATACGCATGTCTATCAATCAAGTGCATTTGCTTGTTTGTCTGATTTTTTATTTAAAAATAATAATAAACTTACCTTGGATTGACTAGAGTTTTTTTTTTCTAGGGTACTTACGTTGAGGGTATTAAGGAAGAAGTTGTTTTATCTCCAGGCCATGCGCTATCTTTCATTGCAGCTGGGGAAGGTAATTGGAACAATTACTGCTGAAAAATGTTTTCAAATATTCCTTGGTGCCTTTCCTTATTACTGTTTTGATTTCAACTGCAGAACATCGTCATGTTGGTTCAAATAATTTCAACTTGTTGAGCAGCAGAAGTCACACAATATTTACACTGGTACACTTTCAATCGTCTGAACGACCTTTTTAAATTCTTTCAATGTCCTTTAGATACTTTTTCTCTTACAATTTCCTTGCAATGCATTTCTAGTTTCAATTTTAACTGTTGTTTGTTCACAGATGATTGAAAGTAGTGCTCATGGAGATCAATATGATGGAGTTATATTTTCTCAGCTAGTAAGGCCTCCTTTCTTTTTTTTTTTTTTTTTTTTTTTTTTATTTCATAACCTCTTGCCAATTCGAATTGACGGCTCTCTCACAGTGTCTCTTTCCTGCTTAGAATTTGATTGACTTAGCTGGATCTGAGAGTTCCAAAACTGAGACAACTGGACTGAGGAGAAAAGAGGGTGCATACATCAACAAGAGTCTTCTGACTCTTGGAACTGTAGGTGTCTCTTTTTCTGTATGAGTTTTCTTTTACTTTTTCAGATATTTCGTGTCAATAATACATGGTGTTGATCATAATTTCTGTTATGGTATAATGCAAATTTGGCCTAGAAGAATAACGTGGTTTGCTACCATATCCGATTTGGTTGCAGTATAGGCTCAGAAAGGGATTGCTTTGAAAGTAGTTTGGGCTGTTGTTATATCTCTTCTTTAGTGTACTGATCTAGTCGTGCTAGTATACCTTGATGATCAATGCTTTTATTTACTGCGGTTCTCTTTTCGTGTGCTTATGTCACAGATAACATCTCGTGCTGATTACAAATTATCTCTTATGGTTTCAATATGTAGGTAATTGGAAAACTGACTGAGGGCAAGACAACTCATGTCCCATTTCGGGATTCTAAGCTAACTCGTCTTTTGCAATCTTCATTGAGTGGGCATGGGCATGTATCGGTATGAATCTTCTGTTTCTGGTGAATATTTCCCATTTAATTGCATTGTTTTTCCCGATTGTTTAATTGTGATGTCTCCTGTAGCAAATGTATGGCAATGTTGGTTTGCTTATATTGGCTTATCTATTATAAGCTGCATGCTGATGTCAAATAGTAAAATCTCACTGAGCAGAAGCTAATTCAGATTTTATTTCCTTAAACTTTTATAGCTCATATGTACAGTTACTCCTGCGTCAAGCAGTACCGAGGAAACTCATAATACATTAAAGTTTGCTAGCAGGGCAAAGAGAATAGAAATTAATGCCTCACGCAATAAGGTGATTTCTTATGCTTTTGATCATAAATTACTTGGTTTCTATGTAGGGCATAATTTAAAACTCTGCTAAGATAGACATTTCTTTTATATCTTGAAACAGATCATAGATGAGAAGTCCCTGATTAAGAAATATCAGAAAGAAATCTCGACCCTCAAAGTAGAACTTGATCAGTTAAGAAGAGGTGTGCTTGTTGGTGTCAGTCACGAAGAGTTATTGAGCCTAAAGCAACAGGTTCTGACCTCCCCAAGACCTGTTATTTCATATATAAATGAGTTTATTCCTAAGAAGTATTTTTTTCTAAAGCTACAAGAAGGTCAAGTGAAGATGCAATCAAGATTGGAGGAAGAAGAAGAAGCTAAAGCAGCTCTAATGAGTAGAATCCAAAAGCTTACGAAGCTAATACTCGTCTCTACCAAGAATTCTATTCCTGGATATTTAAATGATACACCAGCTCACCACCGCAGCATTTCTGCTAGTAAAGACGATGTAAGTTTGCTATTCAAATTTGATTAATAATTTTTTTTATAATGATTTTCAATTTAATAAAAGAATGGATATAATGTTTGTGAACCATAAAGCCTACAAAATAAGAAACAAAATGAACCTCATCTAAGAAACTTATCTAACTGTTGCATGTTGCTACCTCACTGCAGAAGACTTCTTATACCAGAATGACTGATTCTGTTTTCTTTTTGATATTTAGAAGCTGGACTCTTTGCTGTTGGATAGTGATAATCTGGCATCTCCATCTTCAACTCTCTCTCTTGCATCAGATGCGCGGCAGTCTTCCAGCAAGTTAAAGGATGAAAACTCTCCGGCTGATTCTTGTGCAGAAGTAATTCAAGTGAGTTCTTGGATTCTTCTGAATATATAGTTTCACTCGACTTGCTTGATCGAAATTTGGTGTATTCTTCTTTTCACTGTGTTCTTGTAAGAAAATGACATCTGAGTTGTGGCTGTTGTAGGGCATTATGACTCCGGATGAAATGGATCTCCTTATTGAACAGGTTAAGATGCTTGCTGGTGAGATAGCTTTCAGCACAAGCACCCTAAAGCGTTTGGTGGATCAATCCATAAATGATCCTGAAAACTCGAAAACCCAAGTAAGATTCTTCCTAATTTCAAGTTAAACCTGAAAATCGTAAAATTTATCTAAAGACCATTTGATGAACAACTGTAATAGCATTTCACCTTTAAGCCATTCATTTTCCTTTTATGCATACCTATGGAACTTTTATACTCTGGCATGCAGATCCAGAATCTGGAAAGAGAGATTCAAGAAAAACAAAGACAAATGAGATCCTTGGAACAGCGAATAACTGAGAGTACTGAAGCCTCAACTGCTAATGCATCATCGGTTGAGATGCAACAGGTATTTTAATCGATACACCTTATTATTGTCATGATTATTCAGTTGCGGAAAAAATGTGGATCAGCTAAAGGTATTACAATTTTTTGTTATTATCAGAAAGTTATGAGATTGATGGCACAGTGCAATGAGAAGAGCTTTGAGCTGGAGGTAAATTGTTTGCCTTCTTTTGAAAAAATATCTTCTTTTTATAATGGAAATGGATGATTGCTCAAAGCCGATGAATATTTATATGTGCTATGGATCAGATCATATCAGCAGATAATCATGTTCTCCAAGATCAATTACAGAAAAAGGTCGGTTCTAAGTCACTGGCACGTCCTTCTCTTTTCTATTATGTTCTTCTCATATAGCCCTTTCTTTTGTCTTTCATCTCAGTCATCCTTACTTTTTAACACTTGCTCTAACAACTGCAGTGTACCGAGAACGATGAATTACACGAAAAGGTGCACCTTCTAGAGCAACAATTATCAAGTCAGAAGTCCTTACTGTCTTCTTCTGGTAATGCTGTAACTGATGAGTATGTAGAAGAGCTGAAAAAGAAAGTACAGTCTCAGGTGATTTATTAAAATCTCAACCCTTTATGTCAAATATAGTATAGCGCATTCTCACGAGTATGTCTGATAAATATCTTTAATTTATTGGTAGTGGTTGGTCAAAAACACCCTAACTATAGTATGTTTACATGTGTCTTGATGTTTCTATACTTCAGGAGATTGAGAACGAAAAGTTGAAGCGAGAGCATGTGCAAAGTGTGGAGGAGAAGAGTGGATTACAAGTGCAAAATCAAAAGTTAGCTGAAGAAGCTGCATACGCAAAGGAGCTAGCCTCTGCAGCTGCTATTGAGCTGAAAAATCTAGCTGATGAAGTAACAAAGCTCTCGCGTCAAAATGCAAAGCTAGAAAAAGAATTAGTAGCTGCAAGAGACTTGGCAGCTGCAGCAACTCAGACACGTAACAATAGTAACTCCATGAACAGTGTGGCAAATCGCAATGGTTCACGGCCAGGGAGGAAAGCAAAGATCTCAAACTCATGGAACCTCAACCAAGAAAATCTCACAATGGAATTGCAGGCAAGTAAACAGAGAGAAGCTGTACTGGAGACTACATTAGCTGAGAAACGATACATAGAAGAAGAGTATAGAAAAAAAGCAGAAGAAGCAAAGAGAAGAGAAGAGGCTCTTGAAAACGATTTAGCCAACATGTGGGTACTTGTTGCTAAGTTGAAGAAAGCCAGTAATGGGGCTTTGTCAATACCAAAGAGTGACGAAACTGAGCCTGCAAAGGAAGACGAAGTTACAGAATTGGATAATAAGAGTCAACAAATTGCTATGTTGAAAGAGAGGCAAGTTTTGAATGGACATGAAGAAGTAATAGTAGCCAAAGTTGAAGAGACACCAAAAGAGGAACACCTCGTTGCTCGTCTTAAGGTAAAAGTTTTGCAAATTTGCCTTTTATTTTCTTTCAGCATTCTTACTTTTCTAATAAGCCTACTAGACAATTAAGCTCTAGGGATAACAATTGTGTCAGATAATTGGGGATGGATTAAGTCTAGTTAGTCGTGGGTATTGAACCTCTCTTTAGATATTTGAGGATATAGAACTTTGGTCTTGTCCATATGGAGAAAACGGATTTTTCTAACCCGAACAATGACCTCTAGTTAAAACATTGACTTCATGTTAAACCCGGTCATTGTATCTGTAAGCATTAAATTCGTTTGTTTGGTAAATTTGAATTTTGATGTGTACGAATATGTTTGCGCACAGTCAAAATAAAACACGTACTGATTTTAGTCGAGGTCATTTCTCGGGTATAAAAGAACCGTTTACTCTATTGGTATGTGATCTTCTAAACATTGTAAGAGTATAAGCTGTTTGTTGTCTTTCTTTGTTTGTTATTCTGCATTTGATGTTTAATACATAAACAGGCAAGAATGCAAGAAATGAAGGAAAAAGAGATGAAATCGCAGACAGCTGCAGCAGCCAACGCAGAAGCAAACTCACATATTTGTAAAGTTTGTTTTGAATCTCCGACTGCCACAATTCTTCTTCCTTGTCGTCATTTCTGTCGTAAGTTGCAGTAACTCATATACTCATGTTTACTTAAGTATAAGCTAAAACAATATCTGTTTTTCTTTTTATGCAGTTTGTAAATCTTGTTCACTTGCTTGCTCTGAGTGTCCAATTTGCCGCACCAATATCTCCGATCGTCTTTTTGCCTTCCCGTCTTGACACCATAAAGTCTAGCCACTCACTCACTTGCACACAATATAAGGTAAATTTCGTTATGTATCTATCACTCACTAGGTGTGTTCAATCTCGATTTGAACTGAAATATTCAACCGAACCATATCTTAATATGGTTTAATTGGATTCACTTGTTCTTGATCCAAGAAAAACCTGAAATTTCTTTGTCAATCAAGGATATATATTTGTTTAAACCCGAATCAAACCAGACTATGATCCATTGTATATATACTTGCTTGGATACCATTGTTCATAAACCGAAAATCTAAAAACTCGACAAAATCAAACTGAATCCTAATTGTAATCTGGATTGAACACTTATTTGTATTGTGATTTTGCAGGTATAAAGAAGTATATGAGTCAAACTCTGTTTGTTTGCTATAATATTTCCCACAAAAGGAAGGCTCGAATTCTTTGATTACATCTTGGTTTCCCTTTCTAATTGTATGTAACTTGTCTTTGTATCCAAAAGTTGGGGTCAAATGAAGGAAACATAACATGCTAACAAAAAGAAAGAGAAACATATCATGTGTCGTCTACTCGGAATATATGTATGGCTAAAGTATATATAAATTTGAAAAGGAAATCGGAGATAGGTTTTATAAGGAGACTGAAGTCAAGGTGGAGATTATGAGATTCGAGACTTCAGTTTCCAATGGGTTTAGAGGATTCAAGTATGCCACATGTAATGTAACCGTGCCATAAACATTTAGGTCCTTGTAGAAAACAGGCCTCATGGACTTGCTTACAATAGACTATTTTTACATAGTTGGCCAATATTTTGAATGATAATAGTTTTTACATAGTTTTTTTTTGGTTTTTGTTTTTATGAAAAATCAATTTTATACAAATAAATATTTTAGAAAATGATTTTCCTAAAACATAGAACATCCAAATTTTGAAGTTTTTTTTTTTTGCCAATTGCAAAACAAAAATTCATCAGCATTAATTTTACACATTTTTTCTTCTTATTTCATATATGGATATTTTATTTATTTGGATTTTCTAGGCTTCGGTTCGGTTAAACGGTTTGGTTCGAAAAATTTGGGTTTGTGAAATTTGAAAATTTTAAAAAGTAGCCTAATGCTAAAAATATATATTCGGTTCTATTTGTTTTTTTAATAATTTTGGGATGTTTTATTTAAATAAAATCAATCTTAACATAATATTAATATAATTTTGTTGATAGGCTTTCTTCTCTTTTTATAAAAGAAACCACAATCATCAAGATCATAATACTCAATTTTGAACCACATATTAACTAATATTCAATACGAAAAAAACTCTAGAAAAATAAATAATAAAATAAGTGGTGACGGCAATAATTGAAATACTAAACTAAATAATTAATTAACAAACTTATTTAATACAGAAACCCTAATTTTATTTTGGTGTTTTTATTCGGATTACCAATTACCCAAATGAGTTTCTAGTAAAAATACCAAACCGAACCAAATATCAAATTAATATAGAATTGTATCCAATCAGGTTAATTACAATTCCCAAACAGGAACCAAATTACGTATTTCGGTTTGGTTTGGTAAAATATTTATTCGGTTTGGTAAATATGCTCAAGCCAAGGATTTTCCATAGTAAATTTGTATTTTTATCTAGATTTAAGACTTATTTATATATGTTTATTTTTCGGATAGAGTTTGGTTCGGTATAGATCGAATTCGGGTTTTGGATATTTTATTTAAAAATCAAAGTAAATTTATTAGAAAAACTTTTAAAAGCTAAAATTTGTTTCTTGATTTGGTTTCGATTCAGGTTTAGATTTCCTCTTTTGGTTATATAGATTTATGATCCATTTGGATATTTTGTCGGGTTTGATTATTTTAATTTAGATCAATTTTGGTTCAGGTTCCAAGTCTCTAAAACAATATTTCGAGAAAAAATATTCCAATATATTAACACGGGTTTAACAACCTACATGAACATAGTTTTAATAAAAAAACAAATCTCGCGTTATAACACGGATATAATCCTAGTTGAATAATTAAATTAACAAACTTATTTAAAATAGAAACCTAATTTTGTTTTGGTATTTTTATTCGGATTACCAATTACACAAATGAGTTTCTAGTAAAAATACCATACCAAACTAAAAAGTACCTCAACTCAAAGTTTAACATGAATGATCTCAAGGAAGTAGACATGATTTTGGGAATCAAAGTGACCAAAACTGATAAAGGTTACTCCATGAATCAATCATACTACATTGAAAAAGTGTTGAAGAAATTCGTCAATTAGGATGATAAGCCAGCTCGTACACCTTATGATCCGACATTACACCTATGTAAAAGCTTAGGAGAAAGTGTAAGGCATTCAGATTATACGCAATGGTATTGGGTAGTGTGATGTACTTAATGAACTGCACTAGACCAGATATAGTTTATGCTGTGAGCAGGTTAAGTCGATACACACAGAATCCATGTGCTGATTATTGCGTTGTAATAGATAGAATCTTGAGATATCTAAAAAGAACTACTAATTGGAAACTTAGCTATGATGGATTAACATGTATCTTGGAGGCATATTGTGATGCAAACCGGGTTTCAGGTAACAATGAGATTAATTCCACTAGTGGTTATGTTTTTGTGCTAGAAGAAGGAGCCATGACATGGAAATCGAGCAAGAAAACATGTATAGCCATATCAACAATGGATTCTGAATTGTGGCACTTGATTTAGCAAGTCAAGAAGCAGACATGTTGAGGAATGTCATCGCAGATCTTCATATGTTTGAGAAATCAAGTACTTCAGTATCTATGAAGTGTGATTCTCAATCTGCAATAGCTGTTGCAGATAACAAGCTTTTTAACGGCAAAAAAGTACACATTAAACTGGGACATAAGGTAATAAAGGAACTTTTGAAAGCTGGAATTATATCACTAGAGTATGCTAAATCAGAAAAGAATGTTGTTGATCTATTAACTAAGCCTATGTGTAGATAACTGATCTTGAAAACAAATATAGAAATGGGATTGAAATGATTTAATGTGAAGTTTCTGGGTTCCTTACTCGATGTTACATTAAGTTATAATATTCAAGTTTTTTTGCTCAAACGAAAGAAGCAGATCATGTATAATAGATCATGAAGAAACTTCATTTTACTCCTCAATTTTTGATCTTTATATAATCAACATAATTTGTTTTTATAGTCTAACATCATAAGACAATTAACAAATTATGTGTAGCTGTTGCAGACTATTTCACCCTATGTTGGACTTTGGTGCAAAGGGAAAAAATTGTACTTAACATATTAAAAAAAATTTGATTTAAATTTTTTTTGGCCCTAAATAGTATCAGAAACTGAATTTTAGCAACCTAGATTGAATTCTAATATTAAAATTGAAATTTTTTTGCCCTAAATGTTTTTGTTTTTTTGCACATGCACATGGCCAAACCTGAACGACTCCCAATATAGATTGACTTCTATTTTTATTGAATCTATGTTTTGTACCCGCGCAATATCGTGGTAAAATATTTAAAAATAGATTTATTCAATTTTAATTTTTAATATCTGACCTTTAAATTTATTCTGATTTTTAAAATTATATTATTTCATAATATTTATTATAAAAATATATAAAATTTTGGTAATTATAATGTTCATTTGATTTTTGTTTTGGTTTATTTAAATTTTCAATATTTGGTTTAAGTATAAACGTATACAAAAAATATTGATTTATAACTGAAAATATAGTTTTTATGTAATAGTTTATGATATTTTTATAGAAATGTAATTCATTTCAATATAAAATTTTTTATTTCTAAATCTATTTATACAATTATTTGGTTAATACATGTTAATTTATTGTAACTTATAATGCGGTAAGTCAAAGATAATTAAAGTTTTTGATAAAATGAAATACTTCTTCAGCCAAAAAATATTTACTTCAACAGAAATTCACCGATCAAATGTCTCTTCAATTCTGTATTGGAATTACTTTTTAAAAATTAATTTCACTTAATGGTGAAATTTTTTACTTTAAAAATAATTGAGATTCCTCATCATAGTTATATGTTCTATTTACACATATATATATATATATACCATATGTATATTAAGGCATGTAAAGATAAATTAGCACTCTTTCATTTAGTTACTTTACAATTAATATTATTATAAATTGATAATATATATTTTTGAGAAATAAAATTGGATGATGTGTATTAACGAAATAATTTGACTGATGTTGGGAATTAAAACTTAAGTTGATGTGTCATCACCTAGAAGCTTCAAAATGCCACGTGTCAAATCCTGGAGAAACATAGACTCTTATTATATATATAATTTCTCTATTTATTCTTTATAAAATCAACCAAAACGCTTCAATTAAAATTATTATTATATAGAAGTTATTAACTAAAAATTATAAGAATAATTTTATCATTTTAAAAATACAAAATATAACCAATATATAGTCCAATTGATTTGCCCATAATCTAGTTAGGTACTAGATAGTAAGTTTTAATTCCGCAGGTGTCTTTAGTTTTACTCTAATTTTTCACTATATTTTTGAAGAATTTATTGGTAAAAATGCTTTGCCTGAGGTTTAAAAAGCAATAAGATTATTTTTACCCTAAAAGTTAATCTATAAAAGAATAAGAAGGAAACATTGAATTGAAATGAATAATTGAGATGGACCCATCGAATAGCTCAGCTCTCTGCTTTTTTGGAGACAACGTTGAAATCATTCTCTCTTCTCATATCTTATCTTCTCTTCCATCAGAATAATCGTCACTCATTAGGTAACAGCTTAACATTTTTTCTCCTTTTGTGGAATTTCTTTCTGTGAGTGTGTGCAAGGATGGGTGGTTGCTGCTCTGTGTCGTTATCATGTGATCAAGTTGTGAATCAAGTCACTCAATGTTTATGTGTTCAAGCGAGTTACATTCACAACATTGAGAAAAACCTCACAGCTTTGGAGACAACCATGGAAGAGTTGAAGGCAAGGCGAAATGATTTATCAAGAAGAGTGGAGAGAGAGGAGAATAGAGGTCTACGAAGACTTGACCAAATCCAGGTATGGCTTTCTAGAGTTGAGACCATTGAAAAGCAAGTTAATGGTTTGCTTAGTGTTCGAACAAATGAGCTTCAAAGGTTGTGCATTTGTGGGGTTTTCTCTAAGAATTTGAAGTTGAGTTATCGTTATGGGAAGCAAGTTTTCATGATGTTGGAGGAGGTTGAGAATCTCAAATCTAATGGGGCTTTTGATGTGGTTGCTGAGCAAGCTCAAGCATCTGAGGTGGTAGAAAGGCCAATTCAAAATGAAATAATTGGTCAGAAAACACTGCTTGAAATGACATGGAACCGTCTCCTTGAAGATCAAGTAGGTGTATTGGGTTTGTATGGTATGGGCGGAGTTGGGAAAACTACACTTCTAGAGCAAATCAACAATAAATTTAAAGGGAATGCTTTTGATATTGTGATTTGGGTTGTGGTATCTAAGGATTTACAAATCCAAAAGATTCAAGAAGAGGTTGCAAAAAAACTAGGCCTTGATCGGGAGGATTGGAACCACAAAAATGAAGACCAAAAGGCATGTGACATACACTATATCCTAAGGAGAAAGAAGTTTGTGTTGTTGCTAGATGACATATGGGAAAAAGTTGATCTGAAAAAAATTGGAGTTCCTTTTCCAAATAGAGAAAATGGAAGTAAATTAGTTTTCACAACTCGTTCGCAAGAAGTTTGTGGGCGCATGAGAGTAGATGTTCAAATAGAAGTACAATGTTTGTCACCTGAAGATGCATTGGATTTGTTCCGAAAAAAAGTTGGGGAGAACACGTTACGAAGCCATCCAGACATACCAGAGCTTGCAAAGGTACTTGCCAAAAAGTGTCGTGGTCTACCATTAGCCCTTAACGTTATTGGTGAAGCCATGTCATACAAACAGAAAGTTGAAGAATGGTATCACGCCATTGAGGTTTTGAATTCAAATGCAGCTGAATTTTCTGAAGTGGAGGATGAAATTCTCCCGATTTTGAAATATAGTTATGATAATCTAAAGAGTGAGCAAGTCAAATCATGTCTACTATATTGCGCTTTATTTCCAGAAGATGAAAGAATTTCTAAAGATGATCTGATAGAGAAGTGGATATGTGAAGGGATTATAGATGATAGTAAAAGTATGCATATGTCCAAGAACAAGGGTTATGAGATCATTTATAACCTAGTCCGTTCATCTTTGTTGATGGAGGAAGAGGAAGATAATGTGGTGCACATGCATGATATTGTTCGTGAAACGGCATTATGGATCGCATCTGATGTTGGAAAGCAAAAAGATAATTTTATTGTGCATGCTGGTGCTGGTTTAGACAAATTACCAAAGCTTATGAATTGGAATGCTGCAAAAAGAATATCATTGATGAGTAACAAAATCAATCATATCACCGGGAGCTTTGAATGTCTTCACCTCACAACTTTATTTTTGCAAAGAAATAAGATAACATTGGGTAATATCTCCGGTGAATTCTTCAAGTTCATGCCAAGGCTTGCTGTTTTGGATCTTTCATCTAATAGAGCTCTGTCTAGATTGCCAGATGGAATATGTGAATTGGTTTGGTTGAAATATCTCAACATATCAGATACATCCATACAATGTCTACCTGACGTTTTACAAGAGCTGAAAAATCTAATTCACTTGGATTTGACATCGACGCTTTACCTTACGAGTATTGTTGGGATATCTGCACTGCTGAGTTTGAAAGTATTGAAATTATTATTTTCAGGAGTTGGGTACAGTTCCAAGACAGAGGAAGAGTTGAAAGTCTTGGAACATTTAGAAATTCTAACCATAAATATCGTTTCTGATTCAGGTTTGGATGAATTCTTAAGCTCTCACAAGTTGATGTGTTGTACGCAAGTTCTACATATCATGAATTGTCAGTTAGAATCATCAGACATATGGTGTTTAGCTAGAATGGAGAAACTTGGTGAACTCCATTTAGATCAATGTACCTTTTATGAGATAAAGATGGATACCACAAACATCACAAGGGAAATGGATTTTCCTCTGCGGAATCTGAAAAATGCATTTTTCTTAAGCCTCTCTAAGATTTCTCTAGAGTCCTGCAAATGCCCAAAAGAACTGACGTGGCTGATGTTGGTTCCAAATCTCACTGCGCTTTCAATTTCTAGGGGAAAACAAGTGGAAGAAATAATAAACAAAGAGAAAGCTAGTAAAGGTGAAGAATCAGGTATTATTCCTTTTCAAAAACTACAAACTCTAATATTGAATCATCTGCCAGAGCTGAAGAATATCTATGGGAGACCTCTGCCCTTTCCTTGTCTTAAGAAACTCAGTGTATTCAACTGCGCAAAGCTAAGAAAGCTTCCAATCAATTCTATAAGTGGTGAGAAAGGACTCATCATAGATTATTACCCGAGAGAATGGATACAAGAGGTTGAATGGGAGGATGATGCTTCCAAAGCCCATTTCTTACCTTCTGCTCGTTTGATTCAATGAAGCTTCAATTGCTTTCTATTTGTTTTTCTGATCTTAGACTTTTGATTGGATTTTATGTATTAAGGTACCTATACTGAGTTTGAGTTCTATTTGTTTTTCTTTAATTCTTTATGTTCTCTCTGCATTTTAAATCATTATCAATCTTCCAATTTTTCTTTAATTTCTGTTTCTGTGCTAAGGAATCATTTAATTTTTTATTTTTCTAACAAAAAAGTATTTGTTTTTCAATGTATTTAATAATCTTTTAACCAGTTAGAATTCAATCTGCATAATATAAATAGTCAAAACACATAAAAATACAATTAATTTTACATTGAAAGTTGAAAACATTAGATAATTTGAACATCACCAGAAAAAAGACTAAGAAAGAACATCTAAAGACAAAGTGGGGGTTATAAGGAGCAAAATTAAATTCTAAAAAAAAACATATAATTTATTTAAAAAGTTCGTTTTACAGCATAACATTATCTTTATTGTTTTATTATTTGGTTAAAGAAAATTTTGATAAGTTCAGGATTGTTTTGTTCATTTCTCTTCCAATTTGATCATTATATAATTAACAGAAATACATTTAGAGCTCAACATCATAAGAGAAATAACAGATTATATGTAACTGCTCGGAATATAACTTCAAGTAAAGTGTTATTCCATCGAATCTAAACTTGTTGGTTCTCACAGAGTCACAGACTTGCTCGTTATGGATTGCGGGTTAGGGGTGTTGAATCTCGATTTGATTCGAACTGAAATATTTAACCGAACCATATCTTAATATGGTTTAAATGAATTCACTTATTCTTGATCCAAAAATTCGAATCTGAATCCAAACCAAACTGAAAACAAAGATATGTTTGTCTTAAACCCGAATTAAATCCCAACTAAATTTGAACCAGACTATCTATTGTAGATTAGGTACTTGTTTGGATACCATTATCATTAATCGAAAATCCAAAAACCTGAAATGCTTTTAGTTGTTTGAACACTCATTTGTATCACTATCTCTAAATATTTAATATCCAAGAAATGCTTTTAGTTGAAACATTAGGCATATATTTTATTGACTTACGAATTGTATTGTGATTTTGCAGGTATAAAGAAAATTATATGAGTCAAACTTTGTTTGTTTGCTAATATTTTCCACAAAAGGAAGGCTCGAATTCTTTTATTACATCTTAATTTTTTGTTTCAATTGTATGTAACTTGTCTTTGTATCCAAAAGCGTGAAATATATATAAATTCACTTATATTTTTTTACTGAAAACTTCGTTTTATAGCATAATTTTTTATTAAGTTCGTAGTTATTTGATCTTTATATAATTAACACAAATGCTTTTATAGCTCAACATCATAAGACGATTAACATAATATATGTAGTTGTTCCGAATATAGATTGATTTCTAGTTTTATTAAAACTTCATTTTATAGCTTAAGTTTTTGATAAGTTCCAAGTTAATCTCTTCAGTTCTCCATTCATTCTTTGTACAATCAACAAAAATGAAGTAGTGGGTTCAAATTTCATCCTGCTCCATTTAAAAAACTTAAGCTATAGATTGGGTCTTGTTGTCGATCTAATGCTTACTTGTTGGCAAAAATATTTTTTTAAAGAATTATTTTATTTTAGAATACAGAATATATAAAAGGTTTGCTTCGGCTTGAGGAAGAATGAGCATTATTTGGTTTCTTTAGCTTTTCTCTAATTTCTCATAAATAGAAAAAAAAAATTCTGAAAAATAAAGAGCAATAATTGAGATGGCTATTTTACCATATTCAACATGTTGAAAAAAATAAAAAATTTATAAAAGCGAGCCACATTTGTTGTTTCGAAAAATGGATGGGAGGAGAGAAAAAGAAGATTTAGACGTGTCAGTTTTTATTTGTTGTTTAAATATATATGAAAAAAATACTAATATGAAAAATATTTATTATTTAAAAGTTGTTAATTACTCTCTCCATTTCATTGGGGTTTAAACTTTTTTTACGAAGATTAAGAAACATATTAATTGTCTCATACAAATTGATTTATTATTTAATTCAAATACAACCTAACCAATCATAAATAATTTTGCTGAATATTAAAGGTCAAAATATATTAACTACATTAAATTTTGCCTAGAACTATACAAAATACCTTATAAATTGAAACAAAATAAAACTTTTTAAACCCCTTACATTTTGAAACAGAGGGAGTATAAATTAAAAAAATAGTTTTATTATTCCTAAACCAAACCAATTAGCTTAGTGGAGATACTTTGCTCTCTGCTTTTTATTATTTGTTAAGGATACAACGATATCTTTTGATACTTTGCTTTTTAGAAATCATTCATCTTCTTGTATCTTCTTTTCTCTTCTCTACTAACTATTTTCTCTCATTTTCTAACAACTTCACATTTATGTTCCTTTTGGTGGGTTTCTTTCCTTGTGTGTGTGAAGCGATGGGTGGTTGCTGCTCTGTCTCGTTATCATGTGATGAAGTTGTGAACAAAGTCACTCAATGTTATGTACTCAAGCAAGTTACATTCATAATATTGAGAAGAATCTCACAACTTTGGAGGAAACCATAGACGAGCTTAAGGTAGTGCGAGATGATCTGTTGTGAAAGTTGGAGAGAGAGGAGAATAGAGGTCTACGAAGACTTGCCCAGATTCAGGTATGGCTTAAAAAGGTTGAGACAATGGAAAGTCAAGTCAATGGTTTGCTTAGTATTAAAACAAAGGAGCTTCAAAGGTTGTGTATTTGTGGATTTTGTTCCAAGAGTTTAAAGTAAAGTAATCGTTATGGGAAACATGTTTCCATGAAGTTAGAGGAGATAAAAAAACTCATACTCCCTCCGTTTCAAAATAAGTGTCATTTTAAGTTTGTTTTTTCGTTTCAAAATAAGTGTCACTCTACATTTCCAATATAACTTTTAGCATAAATGGTCTAATTTAACCTTATTATCAACCAATCAAATAAAGAGAATGTCAAGAGTCAATTAGTTTTCAAGGGTATAATAAAATTTTAATATGTTTCCTTAATTTATGTGCAAAATGCTAGAATGACACTTATAATGAAACGGAGGGAGTATCTGATAAAAAATTTGATGTGGTTGCTGAAAAAGATTCCGCATATGAGATGGTAGAAAGGCCTACTCAACCGAAAATTGTTGGCCAGGAAGCAATGCTTAAAAAAACATGGAACTGTCTCATTGAAGGTGGTGTGGGTCTATTGGGTTTGTACGGTATGGAAGATGTTAGGAAAACTACACTTCTCGAGCAAATCAATAATAGTTTAAAGGAAGTTCTTTTGATGTTGTCATTTGGGTTGTGGTATCTAAGGACTCACAGATCCAAAAGATTCATTAAGATGTTGCAAAGAAACTAGGCCTTGATGGGAAGGATTGGAACAGCAAAGATAAAGACCAAAAAGTATGTGAGATACACACTATCCTACAGAGAAGGAAGTTTGTGTTGTTGCTAGATGACATATGGGCAAAAGTTGATCTGAAAAAAAGTTGGAGCCCCATTTCCAAATAAAGAAAATGGAAGCAAAGTAGTTTTCACAACTTGTTCTAAGAAAGTGTGTGGACACATGGGATTAAAGGTTCAGATGGAAGTCCAATCTTTTTCACCTGAAGATGCATTAGATTTGTTCCAAAAAAAAAGTTGGGGAGAACACATTACGAAGCCATCCAAAATTACCAGAGCGTGCAAAGGTACTTGCTAAAAAGTGTCGTGGTCTACCATTAGCACTTTACGCATTGGTGAAACCATGTCATACAAACAGAAAATTCAAGAATGGGATCACGCCATTGAGGTTTTGAAATCAAATGCAGCTGAGTTCTTTGAAGTGGAGAATGAAATTCTTTCGAATTTAATATAGTTATGATAATCTAAAGAGTGAACAAGTCAAATCATGTATACTATATTGCGCTTTATTTCCAGAAGATGAAAATATTTCTAAAGATGAATTGATAGAGAAGTGGATTTGTGAAGGTATACTAGACGATAGTAAAAGTATGCATATGGGCCAGAACAAGGGTTATGAGATCATCTTTAACCTTGTTCATTCATCTTTGTTGATAGAGGGAGAGGAAGATAAAGATAATGTAGTGCACATGCATGATATTGTTCGTGAAATGGCATTGTGGATTGCATCAGACTGTTTACCTGGATTTAACAGTTGATCAATTTATTGATCCTCATACTAGGTCATGGCGAGAGATTATTCTACGCCAATATTTTATTCCAGTTGATGTTTAATTGATCTTGGGAATACCAATTCCAAGACGTGTATGACCTTATTAATGGGGTTGGCATTATATAAAATCTGGGTGGTATTCAGTAAAATCTGGATATCAAACCGAGGAATGTAATTCATTACTGGATTTTGGTTCTTGTGGACCAAATTTTTGGGCTTTACAATCAAATATTTGGAAACTAAACTGTACAAATAAAATAAAATATTTTATTTGGTAAGCTTTATCAGGATGTATAACAGTTAAGAAGAATATGAATAATAGAAGAATTAGTTGTGATCCTAGATGTAGTACATGTGGGGCAGAGGAGGAATCTATTAATCATGTACTCTTTGAATGTCCCTTGGCAGTTCAAACATGGGCGTTATCCTCTATTCCATCACCAGTTGATGTTTTTTTGGGAAATTCAGTTTGGTATAATATTG
This sequence comes from Lepidium aucheri, assembly GCA_900406435.1. Lineage (NCBI taxonomy): Eukaryota > Viridiplantae > Streptophyta > Magnoliopsida > Brassicales > Brassicaceae > Lepidium > Lepidium aucheri. The sequence goes on from OVBA01000234.1 coordinate 76,158, forward strand.
ACTATTTGTTTTGGAGAATTCCTGAATCAGCAAACGTCAAGCTATTCCCTTGGTTGTTATGGCCCCTATGGAAAGCTAGAAATGATAATTGCTTTTTTGGACCAAGTAAAGATCCACGGGATGTACTGACTTAAGCGGAGCAAGATGAGGCAGAATGGTCTCAGGCAACACGTCATAAGAGAACTGCAAGCCAACCAAGATCACTGACCTTGGATTAAATTTGGTCAGGGGTATCTTTACCAATTACAGTTAACCCGGTCTTTATGGGTTATAGATATTTTGTCGATGCCTCTTGGAAAAGTACGGGTTTTCACTCTGGGCTTGGCTGGGTTTGTTTTCCACACTCTTCATCTGAAGAATTTTGGGAAGCACGCCAAATACGAAGAAATCTATCGGATTTATATTCTGAGGTGGAAGCGAAGTGGAGTTAGCTACAGATTGTATGGATGTTGTGAAGTTGTTACTAAATCCAGACGAATGGCCGGACTTCCAACCGTATCCGGAAGAGTTTCACAGGTTGTCTTCTCTTTTTTGTGGTTTCGCTCTTCATGTTATTCCCAGATCTCTAAACCATAAAACTGATGTTTTCGGCCATTCTGTTAGAGAGACAACTAATGGGTTAGTGTTGTAAACTCTTTCTCACATTTTTGATGATTGGTTCTATTATATTGATTGACAAAGAAAATATTGTCAATTATAAATTAAAAGAATAATTTTGCTTTAAAATACAAAATATGAAAAAGGTTTGTGTAGGCTTGAGGAAGAATGCGCATTATTTCGTTTCCTTAGCTTTTCTTTAATTTTTCATTAATAGAAAAAAAAATAAGAATTATAAAAAATAAATAGCAATAATTGAGATGGCTATAGTTATGCATACATACACCGATATCTTTTGATGGACCCATCTAATAATAATTCAGTGCTTTTATGGAGAATTTGTTGAAATCGTTTGAAAATATTTGATGAATAAACTAAACACAGATTTTTTTTCTGGAGATTTTGACCAAATCCAAGAATCAAAGAAGACTCTGGCAGTCGTAGTCGTGGTTTTGAATATTAATCCAAACCGTTTTTCTTCTTTTCAAGCGGATATTTCTCATTTCACTAAAATACGAGTTTTACATTTGGAGAAGAATAATACATCATAAACGAAACAGCATTAAAAAATAAACAAAACCAGGCGGAGGAGTCTCTCACTACAAAAAATCATATGTATTATGTCATTTGTTTTATTTATTTACATCAGTTTTGAATTGATACAACTAGATTTTACATCACTTATATAAATGATTTTGAAAGTGATGATTCAAATACTTAGTATCAATTTAAACAATTGATGCAACTATTTTCATCATTTACTAATAATTGATACAATTATTGTGTCAATTATTATAAGCGATGTTAATATTTGCATCATTTATGATAATTGATATTAATTTTGTGTCACTTTTAATAAATGAAATAAACATTTGTATCACTTATTATAAATGATATAAATCGATGTTAGTTTTGTGTTACTTTTAAAAGTGACATTAAAATTTGTATCAATTATTATAAATGTTGTAAGTATTCGCATCATTTACAAAAATTAATGTAAATTTATAAATTTTATATCAATAATTATTAATTATAAATAAATCTTCGATTTTATTTTTAAAAATAAATAATATTAAAATTAGTGTTATGTTTCAATATCTACTTTTCCTTTTTTAGTTTGAATGAAATTATATTTAAAATTATAGATTTATTGATAAGCTTGTAACAAACTTATATGCTTTATCATTAAAAGATTATAACAAACTGCGTATGCTTTAACAAACATATATTGCACAAATAAAAATAGATACAGTAATGCATTACTAATTTCTTAAAAAATCATAAAAGTCAAATCTTATGAAAATATAAAATATAGATAAATCAACTAGCTAACTTCTTAATTATCCAGCCGATGAAAAAAGGGAGAATTTCAAAAATACCCTTTTCAAAATTTAAAGGAAATTAGTAGAGAGAAATAGACATAAATGGGCACTTTTTGAAAAGGGGCATATCAAAAAGAACATTTCTTAAAACTTCTCATGAAAAAACACCTTCCGAATCATCCACATTTCACACCACTGATTTTGGTAGCATTACCATCCTGGTCATCAGCTTAAACTTGATCACTAATGGTTAGACTTTTATTAACACCATCTTCTTTTTTCTGTAGAAAACATGTATATATAATAAGAAAATCAAAAATCATTTATTGATGAAAATATTTCTTCTATTAAGACAAGATAACAATAATATTTACACTTTAGCGAATCAAGTATATACTTTCAAGGTGTTCAAATTTGACCATAATATACTGCCATATAATGTAGAAAAAGAATTATAGTGTTACCTAATTGTTAGTTTTTTGTATGAAGAAGTTGTTAGTGTCTTCTTTATCATTCCCAGTTTTAGTCCTTGATGTCGAAGAAAATTTAAACAAGGTTGAATTTGTTAAGGAAGATGAAGTTCTGATTATGCTAATAACTTTTAAAAAAATATGAGTTCATCTCGTTCAATTAGGATGTTATATATATAGGAAAAACATCCGTAACAATAACAAGATTAGTGCTTATCTAACCAAACTAACTAATGTTTATCAAACCATATTTTTATTTTATTTCACAAAAAAAATTAAATGATATCCAACGTTGATACTTGATACATAATGGTTTTTTTTTACGTTAAATAATTATGGAAAACTTTATTTAACCAAATAATCTCTAAATAAATATTACAGAATCTTTAAAATTTAGATAGAGATCTTTACATATATATTAAGAACATATACGTAACATGACACACACGTATACATATATTGTATGTAATTATTGTTATCTAATAAATTAAAAACAAAAAATTAAATTAAATTTTAAAAAATAATATTTTTGGGATAATTTCGGTAGTTATCTATATTACTAAAATAGTCAAAAGATCAATTTACATAAAAAAACATGTCATTTAAATTTTCTATCCAGATAATGTAGATATTATAGATATAATCTACATAATTCATCAAGAAAAAATTTTAAAAGTAAACTTTAAAATTTAGAAAGGAAAATTAAGTAATAAATATCTAAAAGAAATTAAAAAGGAACATTAAACTTAGTATTGACATATACAGTTTTTTTGTATCATTTCTCTATTTAAAAAATATGTAATTATCATCGTTATAGAAAATATACCATTAACAATATTAAATAAAAGGTATAATTTATACAGTTATTATTATAAAAAGTTAAATTAAGTCGAGTTTTTCTCAATCTGGTAATAACTCATGCATAGTTCACATTGTTGCATTGCTTGTGAAAAATTTAAAAGTAGAAAAATTTAGAGATAAATTTTGACTATAAATTAAGCGTTATCGATCTAGTTGACAATATATATAATTAAGCAGAAATAAATCAAAATTATATTTAATCTGAGATAATTTCAAGTTGTAGAGAAAACTGTATTTACATAAAAATAAATGTTTCAAATTAAAAATGTATGACATTAATATAAACGTGAAACTATTGAAAAACTTGGATTCGTTTCTTTTTTTTGGTCCGCAAAAACTTGGTCTTGTTAATGGAAATTATAATTGATGTGTTTGAGTGTGTATATGATTTTATTTAGGTTAAGTGTGTGTTTAACTTAAACACATATAATTTTAAATTTTTTTCTACTAACATATTTATAAATAAAATTAGTGTCAATATTGTTTCAATAGAAACAAATCCATATTCATTTACATCAATTATTTAAATTGACACTAACTAATTTATATGTATTAATTGTTTAAATGAAACTAAGTTAACTTCATTTTTGAATGGATGTTAAGTATGTCAATTAGATTCATCATTTATTCAATTGATGTAGTTTATGTTTCACACCGAGTATTTTTAAGTTATGTAAATGAATATTAAATTGTATCTTTTTTATTTAATTGATATAAAAGATGCAATAAAAATGTCATTTATTCTAACCGATGTAATATCACATATAATGTATCATTTGTGAATGAGTGATTCTATAAATAATGGCTTATTTATATGACATATTATTAATGATGCAATATACATGATTTCTTGTAGTGACATAATTAATTTATATGCATCACTTCTTTTTATGAAACAAAATTAACATCCATTTTTATTAAAGCTAAAATTTTTGATCCGATATATCATTTATTCAATTGATGTAAATTATTATTTTATGTTGATTATTTTTAAATGACATAAATTAATATTATATTGTGTCAATCTTATTTAATTGATATAGATCGATATTAGATTGTGTCATTCTTATTTAGTTGACGTTAAAAGTATAAAAATAATATCATTTATTATAAACGATGTAAAATCACATATTTTGTATCATTTGTGAATACATAATTTTGTTTAGTCTTATTTATATAATGTAATATTAGTAATACTATTTGTAATATTTCTTGTAATGAAATGACTTTGTAATATTTGTAATTAAAAAAATTATTTCTTTAATTTTTTAAAAATTAGATTTATATTATTTAAGTTTATTTTCTTATTTATTTTTAAATTATAAGACTTATTTATGGTGTAATTTATATTTTATGTAACGTTATATAGTTTATTTTTGATTACTTAAAAGTATAAGAAAACATAATAAAAGTAAGATTAAAATGCGTATGTGTTTTGTAAGTAGTATTAGAATAGTTTTCAAATTAAATATACTAGTTGGTGACCCGTTCTTCAGGCGGGGTTTGGTATCATTGTTACAAAATAGCGTATAACAAAAACATTGCAATATTGTTAATATGTTAAAAATAAATACTTATGTTAGAAAAAAGTTTGAGTATAGTTATATATAAAATATATTAAATTTTTATAATTTGTTTGACAATTACTAATTTTGTATATTTATTTTATTATAAAATTACTTGCCATTAGAAAAATAGTTTATAATATTTAATTTTGTTTATTTATAATTTCTTTCAGATATCGAAAAATGTCTGAAAAATATTATAAGTAATTTATGATACTTAAAAATAAATGGTTATAGNATATCGAAAAATGTCTGAAAAATATTATAAGTAATTTATGATACTTAAAAATAAATGGTTATAGTGAATATTATATTTGGAG